>JAABOM020055762.1:0-15349 GCA_011800125.2 Solanum clarkiae | reverse complement strand
AATAATTAAAATTAGGATTCGACTACTCAATATCGAATCAGTAAACTGATCAACAAGTTAGGGAAGATGTTGGGATGTGCAAATATGGTAATTGATTAGCTAGCTGGGTCTTAATATTTGACTAATTGAGTTAATAATGAGTGAATAGGCTAGGTTGCTTGTAACTCATGTTCATTATGATACACAAGTATTTCATATGATTCAATTATAATATTTTAGGTAGATCGCCGAGGACACAACTTGGTCTAAGAAGTCTCAGCAAAACCCCTAAAGCCTTAGCCATTGAATCCGTAGTCATGGATTTCAACTGAAACCCCAAAAGATTTCTAGCTATTACACCCATTCTACACTCTAATCACTCTGGTTAAAACAATAATTAGAGACTAGATTAAACCCCAAGTTTGCAATCTTGAAATTATAGATTAAACATAAGAATGGATGTATTACTCATATCAACAACAAGTAAATCAAAATATCAAAGACCCAACAAATAAATGAAGAATTTATATCATTGGCACACCCCTAACATGAGGGTTTTACCACTCATATTAGAAATTAGAAATTCAACACAAAAAATAGAAGCTAAAATCATGGGTAACAAGATCGAATAGAGAAAAGTTGATTAACAACAACAAATCTCTTCAAGTTTTTCTTCCCCAATGCTTGAAAATTGTATCAACCCTTTGTACTCTAAAGAAGGAATGTTCTATGTACTGCTACTCTCTTTTAAAACTAAGAAGAATAATATGTACAACGTCCTTTCTAATTTGCTTAAATAGTTCGTGCAAAATTATAAGAGTTTATGCTACAAATTTCCATTCAACATTCAAGGCCGTCCATCGCCGAGCACTCCGGCGATGCACCAAATGTGAACTTGACCGCTTTTTTTCGTATCCTCATAAAGCTAGTTTCTCTACAACATTGGGCAATGGTTTTTCACTTCGACGATGAAGTTCAGTGATTCTCAAAAGTTTCTATCTCATCACCTTCTTGTCATGGTTTTGGGGCCTTGATTACTACAACTTTAGGCGATCTCTTGAGCTATTCAGCGATACGCTGAATATTTCTAGTGACATTGATTTTGATCGCCTTTCTGTCTTGGGCTTGAAGATTTGTTGCTATAACGCTAGGCAGTCTCTCCGAGTGTTCGGCGGATCGCTAAATATGTAGGGGATACCGCTTTTTTGACACTTTTGCTCCTTTTCCAAAGCTTATCAAGTATTGTCCATTTGTGCACTTTTAATTCCATTTCCTAACATAACACATGCATATTAGTTAAAGATTAGAAATACTAGCACAATGAGGACAAAATTTCTTTGCAAACTAGCCCAAAAATTTGTTCGAAATATGGAATTATCAACACCCCCAACTTAAGCCTTTGCTTTCCCTCAAGCAAATCAAACATCAATTAATCTACTTCAGAGCTTGTAAACAGGGCCACAGGGAGCAACACATACATTTCTACCTTTTTCATCCCCTCTCGAACTTCCACAAACCACTTACATAATTTGAAACTTCAAGAGATGACTAAGGAGAAATCAAAACATGGCTATGCTCACAATTGCTCATATAGCTGCTGAGCACTGCCTGAAGGCACTACTATTTTCCCTCATACCAAAGATGATCCTGAACGCACAAAATTATGAAATTATTTTCAAAGGATCTCCTCAACTCTCACTCTCCCAATTGAGAGGTAGCATATAAGCTTCAACCTATATATTTTCCCTTATTCTCAATCAGAGTTCACTTGACTTTCCTCTAGACTAAGATCGCGAAAGACTTTGTTATGAATGTATTGTAAGGTTAAGGTTAGGTGCGATAACATATGTATAGTAGTGGCTCATCCTTACTTAAACTCTACACATTCTTTCCATGCTCAAGTTGTTCCTCTTCTTTTCTTCTCCTTTTGATATCTCTTTTGCTTTTGATCTTTCATCCTAAGAATCTCCCTTTTTTGCACTATCTTTGACAATTTTGGAGGGTCTTCTTTTTTTTTTTTCCAAGCAACTCCTTATTAGTTCAACTTTTTTCTTACTTTCATTCATTTCTAGGGCTCCTCACCTTTCTTTCTTTTTCTTTTGTCTTTCCTCAACTCTTTCATCGGAGACACCCCCTTCTTTCTACTAACATTCCCAACTCTGGCCTTTGGCCATCACTTTGCTCATTTCAAGCTCAAAGAGGGATTGATAAGGAACAAGAAGGAATTGTATTTCATAAATATGAGTCAAGGCTACATAGTTGCCAAAGAAAGGATCAAGTCTCAAAGGGCTTCACTAGGGACTCAATTCATTGTCGATGGATGTCAATATGGTCAAAGTGGACTCAATGGAACCAAAGCAGGCCTAAAGTCCTTTCCTAATCCAAAATCAACCAAGTCATTCCTTAAAACAAATCGGGCAAGTCTAGATGTCGCAAAACAAGCCTTTCAACAAAATTTCTAATATACATTTGCAAAATGGATTTGCATTTAAACAATGAAAACACACTTGCAACTTTCGATCATTGAATATACAAGGTCATTCGCTCACATAGTCAACTCAAGATACATCAAATCCATGCGTAGACTAAATTTATCTAGAAAAGGAATTATTAGTGAGTGAGTACATGCTCCTCATCCATGGCACCATCTTAATTACAGATATGGATCATTGATCCTTGGATTGATTAAGACTAGAGTCACAATATTCTCATTAGAATGACTTTTCATATATGCACGGGGTTTGCCAAAATTCAAGGACATCATTTGCAATCATTCATCCATTCAACTCAAAAACAAGAAAAGTAAAAATAGCAAAACAAATACTACTCTATTACAACCCAAATTAAAATTAAAATTATTCACAAATCAAAAAGTAGGGGACTAGTTCCATTTCAACCATCAGAACTATCGATTCCCAACTCAATAGGCAACACGAATAAAAAATAACTCATCCTCCCATACAAAATAAACATTGCCCTCAATGTGGAATAATTAGAAAGTGGAGGAGTGAGTTGTAGAATCCTCCTGATGTACTTCCTGATGTGCTAAAGTTCGGACTTAAGGGAGCTGAGCTGTGCCGGGTTACCCGGATCCTCTGGAACTACTACAGAGATGAATCCTTGTGACTTGGCAAACTTTCTTTCCCTATTTGCTTTGTTTTTTGCGCTCCTAGCCTCAAATTGGTTGGGCAAATTCTTCTCTCTAGCCTTTGCAGTTGCTGCTGTGTGAGGATCCTCCATAGCCTCACGTTTGTTCTTGAAAACATTACCCTTAACCTTATATATAAGTAAGGACTTATATTTTTCCTTGAGTTGGCCATGGAGATCTCATTTCCCGAAAACTATCTGAGCATATGGATTTCTTTTCTGAACTCAAGGGGCTCAAAAGGGCCAAAAATAATAAGGGAAAGATTGCCCATTTTCTTTCCAAATCACATCATACTCTTCATCATTGAAGTCATTACCTGCATATGACTTGTCAAGAACAGCTAAACACCGGGGTTAGACATCTATGTAATACTAGGAATCCAACAAATTATTCAGTGAATAGGGTTCTTTAGACCTCCAAACAAGATCGGCGTATCGCCAAGCCCAATGGGTGGTCAAAAGTGATGTCTCCAAATTTAGCAGTAAGCTAATAGGAAAAGGTTGTGCCCTTTGGTGATGCCTGAGATTCATTGGTGAACTGGCGAATGGATTCGGTTGTCTATGAGCTCATCGCCAAGTCATCCTCAATGGTCAAATCGATCACCTCTAACTCATATGAGTGACCCAAATATGACAAAGTTATTAGGCATTTTCTAACATCACAACAACCAGTCAGATAAGGTTTTAAAACTCAATCTTCTTTCAAACCCTCAACTAGTATATTAGCATGATTTTGGTCGAGTGATGACTTAACCTTAGGAATAATGTCTCATAATCTATCATCAGACAAGTTAAAGTCACACAATCACTTCTATGGGTTACTTAGACTTCACCCAGAAATACATAGAGCAAACCATTTTAACTAATGACCATAACAATTTTTAGTTCAAACAAATCACAATCCATGGTTCTAGGAGCTTAACTTATCAATATTCAAGAAGTTCAACAAGTTCCAGAACATAGTGTTACCCTTCAAGTCGAATTTCATGATAGCACCCAAGCTAGAATAAAATCAAGTGACATACTTGAAGCACCATATGTGGATAATAGAAATGACAAAGATGGTGAAGTATGAACTTGCATTAATCCCAAAGAAAATGAAGAAAAATCAAAGAGAACCTAAGGTACTGTGTGGATGGTTCTTCAAGAAGAGAGTGGATGGGAAAGTGAAGAGGGAAAGGTACCTTAATAGGCACTAATTGAGTACCATTTCTTGCTTATTTTGGTTACTTCACCTAGAAACTCTGTGGCCATCGCAAACGTTTGCTTCATAAGCCCTCCTCATGTTAACCCATCAGCCACACTCTTGTTGACAATACTTAAACATACATAAAAATATTGCAACAACAAATGATCATGGATCCCATGAGTTGGGAACTAAAGTAAAAATGTTCGAAATCACTGTCAAGCTTCATGTAATTGTTCATCATCAACCCTTTTAAAATTTTCAATGATTCTCCTTAGCTTGATCATTTGTGAAAGAGGGAAGAATCTCTCGAGGCATTCATTCTGGAATTCGTCCCATGATGCAATTTAACCTTGGGGAAGCTAAGACAATCACTTCACGATTTCTCCCATTATAAAAAAAGGAAAAAAGCCTCAGTCTAGTAGCTTCTTGCGTGACACCCCAATACTTGAATGGTGAAAAGACATCAATGAATTCCAAAGGTGCTCATGGAGATCCTCACAATCTTGTCCTTTGAATAATCCCCTAAGTTGAAGTAACTATAGCATTGTATTATAGTGATTTTGAATTCAACATTTGCAGCTACAGAAGGCAACTGGATTACCTCCGTACTGCTAACTTGGTCCTATTTGATGTTTTGGAGGCCATTTATATCTCCCACGAAATCACCCCGAGCACTTCTTTCATCTTCCATGTTAACACCTATTCTTCACAGCAATAATAATAAGAAAGTAGTAAAATAATTCTAACTATATGAACAAAGCTTAACAAACATTTTAGTCATGAATTCATTGATTCCCTGACAACGATGCCATTTTGGTTGTCATTCAACCCGGCTACTCAAAGAAAGCAAGGACGGTCGTCATCAACATAATAACCTAACTTTAGAGGTTAGGGTACAATCCCGCAAGGAATCATGGTTTACAAATTGAAGTGGTTCATTGGACTAAGCAATTGTAGGATATAGGGGTCTTGCAATAATTAAAATCAGGATTCAACTACTCAATATCTAATCAGCAAATTGATCAACAAGTTAGGGAAGATGCTGGGAATGTGCAAATATGGGAATCAATTCACTTAATGGGTCTTAACACTCGACTAATTGAGTTAATAATGAGTGAATAGGCTAGGTTGCTTGTAACCCATGTTCAATCATAACACACAAGTGTTTCATGTGATTCAATTATGATATCATACGCAGACTGCCGAGGACACACTTAGACTAAGAAGTGTAAGCAAAACCTCTAAAACCTTAGCCATTGAATCCATATATATGGACTTCAACTAAAACCCCAGAAGGTTTCTAGCTATTACATCTACTCCACGCTCTAATCAGTCCGATTAGAGCAATAATTAGAGATTTAAATTAAAGATCAAGTTTGCAACCTTGAAAGTATAGTTTAAACATAGGAATGGATGTAAATTCACTCAAATCAACAATAAATAAGTCAAAATATCAAAGACCCAACAAATAAATCAAGAACCCATATTATTAGCACACTCCAACATGAGGGTTTTAGCCACTCATGCTAGAAGTTAGATATTCAATATAAAAAATAGCAGTTGAAGTCATGGATAACAAGATTGAATAGAGAAAAGTTGATTAACACCAACAAATCTCCTCAAGTTTTGCTTCCCCAATGCTTGAAAACCCCATCAACTCTTTATGCTCTAAAGAAAGAATGTTTTATGTACTGCTACTCTCTCTGTAAAACTAAGAAGAATGATATGTACATTGACTTTTTAATTTTATTAAATAGTCCGTGCAAAAGAATAAGAGTTTGTTCTATGAATTGCCATTCGAAGGTCAAGGCCGGCCATCATCGAGCACTCCGATGATACACCAAATGTGCACTTGATCACTTTGCTTGTATCCTTTTAAGGCTTGTTTATCTACAACATTGGGTGATGGTTCTTCATTCCGCTGATATAGTTTGACATTTCGCCGGAGTTATTATCTCATTACCTTCTTGTCATGGTTTTGGGGCTTTGAGTACGACAACTTTAGGCACACCAAATATGTTTGGTGAGTCGATTCTAACCACCTTCCTATCTTAGGCTTGGACCTTGGTTACTGCAATGCTAGGTGGTCTCTCTGAGTGTTTAGCAGATCGGTGAATATGTAGGCGATATCACGTTTTCCAATTTTTTGACACTTTTGTTCTTTTTCCAAGGTTTGTCAAGTATTGTCCATTTGTGCACTTCTAATTCCATTTCCTGACATAACACATGCACATTAGTTAGAGATTGGAAATACTACCACACTGTGGACAATATTTCTTTTGAAACTAGCCCCAAAATGAGTCCAAGATATGGACTCATCACAATCCCTCGAATGTAGAGTACTAACACACCTACACCAGATAACAATAAAGAACATAACACAAAATTCAGGGAAGGGACCCTTGGGATTTGTTCAGAACTCGATACACACAAACCAAACATGTAAGCTAACTAAAAATAATGCTCCAGAATCAATGGAACCATTGGAATTCGAGTTTGAGGCCTCCTCGTTCCGGAACCGCATAAAATTCAAAGAAACTAGTTAAAACTCAAAGTACCCAAACTGACCTCAAAAACTCTAAAAATTACAACAAGACCATTTTTGGCGTTACCACCCAAAACCACTAGAACTATCAGAATTTTGATTTGAGCTTTCAAACTTTGAATGTTGACCAAAGTCAAACTATGATCTAAAATCAACTAAAAATGTAACGTTGGGCCTAAAATCTCCATTGTAACTCCAAATTTAGTTCCATTTGTTCTCCAAGACCAAATTCTACATTTCGAAGCTGATGGAATCTACAGAATTTCATTTTGCCACCCGAAACTCAAGATGACCATAAAACTTGAAATTTTCAACTTTAAGCCTTTAAAAACTCTTTCTTTAGTAAAACTTTAACTTTTTTACAAGATTTTCAAAATCTGTCTTCTAGACTCAACCAAGAATGATCCAAGGCAACTTTCTGGGAATGCAAAATTTAAATTTTATCAAGAATGTCAAAAATGACCTTCGAGGTCATTACATCATCCACTACTAAAAATAATGTTCGTCCTTGAACAAGATATAACAAACATACCTAGAATCTTAGAAAGCTAGGGGTATCAGGCATGCATATCCATGTAATGTAGCCTCACTCTCAGGTTTGTGGTGCCATTAAACCTTTACTGAAGTGAAACGCCCAAAAAAGTCCCCAAAAATGTGACTTAGAAATGCCCATAATCATAATTTCTATATATCTCAAAAACCGTACGTGATATCAAAAAGCCGATTTCATATTCATGACTAGGGGGAAAACTTGAGTAGGGAATGGATATAACCCCGATTTTAGAGAACCTGTAGAAAAAAATTTAATTTTCCAAATTTGCGAATTCCAAAAACGATCCGCGTCCTGGCCGCGACGCGCCAGGGGCGCTGATCAGTGTTATTTTTTTCCCAATTTTTTAGTTTCAGCCTAAGGTCTTGGGGTCTTGGGTCCATGCGCTCCTATGCATAATAACATCCGCCCATATTTAGTCATTTTTAAACTCTATATCACTTAAGACACTCTGAAAACCCTCTCTAACACTTAGCCAAATATTTCATTCAAATTCAAGTATCCCAACTCATTTCTAGATCTTAAGAACTTCTAATTCAAGCTTCAAACTCTCATTCAAATCTTCACCAAGAAAATTCTCAATTTTAAGATATGTGAGTTTCAACCATTGGGTCCTTTCACCCATTGTGTCCAACCTTCCTTTTTATGAAACTTGCATGTTTTAAAGATGTATTAATTATGGGTACTACTCATTATGAATTATGATTACAAATTATGTTGGAGTTTTATGAAATGTTGATAGGAAACACATGTCTACCTATTTTAAGCTTATACTATGAGATAGTTGTCTATTATGACTAAGCATGTTTTGAGATATGAAACTATAATCTATTATGAGTTTTGACAAGGGATTTCAAGCTATCTTGCATGAGGGTTTTACTATGTGTTGGTGGATTGATTTATATTGAGTTTTCTTACATGATTTCACTGTTAAATTTGCATGATTTTGAACTAGTATTACACACTGGACAAGTGTTTGATAAAATGTCTTGACATGAATTCTTGGATTATTAATGGCCTATAATATGGTTTACAAGGTAAGTGACTCTATGATGATGAAAGGATTACATGTATGTATTGAATGCATGTAAATATTTATAGTGATGCAAGTTGACCACACCTTGTTGAAGGGATGACATGCATCAACCACTTTGATGGGGGATGTTATGCCCATCTACTACATTGAGGGGTATATACTTTGACCACTTTGATGGGGGAGGGGTACTATGCCCATCTAACACGTTGAGAGGTATATACCTTAACCACTTTGATGGAGGGCGCTATGCCTATCTACCATGTTGAGATGTATGTACCTTGACCACCTTGATGGGGGTGCTATGCCCATCTACCATGTTGAGAGGTATATACCTCAATCACCTTCCAACGGGTAATATTCTTTGGATTCCAAGTAATAGTTTTCTTGGTCTATAATGATGGTCTCTTCCTACACATGTAATATGTTCTATATGAGCATGTTTTACTTTAAGAATTGATCAAGCATTCCATGTTGTTATTGTACTTATCCCTTGCTTATAATTATGCATTTTGACTATGTTGCCTATCTCTTGTTGTATCTCATCCCATATACTTAGCACATTCAAACATACTAACTCATATTCTACGCCTACTTGATATTATCATGCAGGAATCAGAGCACTTCTTGATCATCCTCCAGTGGCAAGCTTTGGCATTTGAAAGAAGAGCTTTGGTGATTCTTCCTGTTCAGGAACATTAGCTATCTTACTCTTGTCAATTGTTTTCTCTTTATGTTGAACTCTTTATATTATGAGGGTGAGCTCAAAAAGTGTCTTGGCCCCTGCTCAAATCTATGTTTGGAGTTGTTGTTGGAAGAAATGATGTAATTAAGTTTTGAGCTTTGACTACTCTATGTTATATGCTATCAAAGACTTCCCTTAGTCCCGTTTTCCCTCTTTATTATCTCTTGTTATTGTTGAATTTACTTCTGTGACCAAGGATGTGTGTATGATATACTAAGAGGCTTGCTTGGGGTCCCTTCGGGATTTCCATTACCGTGTCATGTCTAGGCCCTAGGCTTGGATCGTGACAAACATAGTATCAAAACACTAGGTTGTTAATGGTCCTCGAAATCCAACACACCACATTTATTAGAGTCTTATTCATAGTTGTGAAGTGCACTACGACTATAAGTAAAAGGCTATGAGGCGTTTTAGGAAATGTTTCCCTTCTTCATGATCTATGTCATACTATAGAGGTTAAAGTAAGGTTTCCCCTAATGAATGTTCTTTGCTATTCTAGATTATGCCAATCCCAAGAGGAAGAAGTGCCCGTACACCCGATGAACAACTGGCTGCTCCTGCTCCTCAAGATGGGGGAGTGGCCCATGAAGAGTTCCAAGATGCTATTACCATGTTGGCTCATGCTATGGACAACCAAATCAACTAAGGGCCCAAGATCCTCTTGATTTTACCCTGGCCTCAAGGGTGTGAAACTTTGCTAGAATGAACCCACTGGAGTTCCATGGGTCTAAAGTGGATGAGGATCCTCAAGAATTTATTGATGAAGTGTATAAAGTGTTGTCTATTATGGGGGTTAGATCGGAGGAGAAAGTGGAGTTGGCAGCCTACCAACTCAAGGGGATGGGTCAAATTTGGTTCACCTAATGGAAGGTGGAGAAGGGGAATGATAATGTCAATCTTTGGGAAGAGTTCAAGGTGGCATTTATCAACTGGTTCTTTATGATAGAGCTAAGGGAGGCCAAAATGATGAAATTTATGAACCTCAAGAAAGGATCCATGAGTGTGAGGGAGTATGCCCTCAAGTTCAACCAACTCTCCAAGTATGCTCCATAATTTGTGGCAGAGCCGAGGTCTAGGATGAACAAGTTTATGTCGGGAGTGTCCGACTTAGTCAATGAAGAGTGCTGAACCGCCATGTTGGTAAGTGATATGGATTATTCCCGCCTTATGACATATGGCGAACATCTAGAAGGGGAAAAGTTGAGAAAGAGAAGAAGTACTGAGGCCAAGAGGGCCCGTTTTTGAAGGTAGGTTCCAAAGTCCTAAGGGTGGCCAATTTCATCAAGGATGAGGGTCTTCGAATGCTCCTAGTTTGCTAATAAGAACCCAAGGGTCCAAGATATTGGTGGTGTGGTGCCTAACCTTATATGCCAAAGATGTGGAAGAGGCCATAATGGCCCATGTTTGAAGGACACTAATGCTTTCTATGGTTGTGGTGAAGTGGGTCATAAGGTGATGGATTGTCGTTATAATCAAAACAAGGGTAGAGATGGCCATCCATAAGACCAAGGTGCAAATGCAGGTCCTAACAGGAGAGGAGGTCAACAAGGAGGTGCCTCAAGGAAAAACAGATTCTATGCCATCCAAGGGAGACAAGGGGTGGATGAGGTGTCCGATGTTATCACCGATATGTTAAAGTTTTTTGATTTTGATGTGCTTTGATAGACCAGTGTGCCACTCTTTCTTTTATTCTCCTTTTGTTGCCAAAAAGCTCATGTTATCCCCAAATTGTTATGTGAGCCTTATGAAGTGTCTACTCCTATTGGTGCATCCATTGTTGCTAGAATAGTCTATAGAAATTATCCCATTTTCATTTTGCATAAAATCTTGCCTTGTGATTTTGTTGAATTAGATATGGTGGATTTTGATGTCATTCTTGGGATAGATTGGTTCATGCAGGTCAAATTTCAATTCCCTAATGAACATGTCCTTGAGTGGGAGAGTCATGATGGGGAGATTCATTTCTTGCATTAAAGCCCAAAAGTTGATTTCTAAAGGGTGTCTCTATCATCTTGTGAGGGTTAGGGATGTTGAGTCCAAAGTCCTTCCTATTGAGTCAGTTCTAGTGGTTAATGAATTCCTTGATGTCTTTCTCGATGAGCATCCTAGTGTTCCTCCCGAAAGGAAAATAGATTTTGGTGTAGACCTCCTTCCCGATACTCAACCCATTTTTATTTGCCCTTACTGTATGGCCCCGACGAGTTGAAGGAATTAAAAGAATAATTAAGGGATTTGTTGGGAAAGGGTTTTATAAGTCCTAGTCAATCACTTTGGGATGCACTAGTATTGTTTGTGAACAAGAAGGGTGGTTCTCTTAGAATGTATATTGATTACCGGCAACTTAATAGGGTCACCATTAAGAACAAGTACCCTCTAGCAAGGATTGATGATCTTTTTTGACTAACTTCAAGGGGCTAGTCGCTTCTCTAAGATTGATCTTCAGTCTGGGTGTCACCAAGTGAAAGTGAGGGAGTGTGACATTCCCAAAAGAAGGCCTTCCGGACTAGGTATAGGTACTTTGAGTTTTTGGTTATGTCCTTCGGTTGACTAATGCACCAACTATATTCATGGATCTTATGAATAGGGTCTTTAAACCCTACCTTGATTTGTTTGTGATGATTTTCATTGATAACATCTTGATCTATTCCTATAGTGAGGAGGAGCATCTGGATCACTTGAGGGTGGCGTTGCCAATCTTGAGGGAGGAGAAGTTGTATTGTAAAGATGAAAAATATGAGTTTTGGTTGAAAAAGGTTGCTTTTCTAGGTCATGTGGTATAGGGTTATGGCATTGAGGTGGATCCTAAGAAGACGGAGGTGATTAGAAATTGGCCGAGACCTTTGATTCCATTGGATATTAGGAGTTTGGCGGGTTATTACCGGAGGATTGTAAATGGGTTCCTTCTATTGCTTCTCTTATGGCTAAGTTGACCCAAAAGAAGACAAACGTTGTGGCTGATGCTTTAAGTTGGGTGTCTATAAGTAGCCTACCACATGTTGGTGATGGTGGCAAAGAGGTGGCTAGAGAGGTTCATCAGTTGGCTAGATTGACAGTTAGGTTGGAGGAGGTTGACAATGGTGGTGTAGTGGCTGTTGATGGTTCTAAATCTTCATTATTGAGGAGCTAAAGGCAAAACAAGATCTTGACCCCGCCTTGCTAGAGTTGAAGGCCTTGGTGAGAGATGGTAAGGTGGAGGTTTTCTCCTAAGGGGGAGATGGTGCCCTTAGGTACCAAGGTAAATTGTGTGTGCGTAATCTTGATGACTTGAGAAAGAAGATTTTGGATGAGGCTCATAATTCTTCCTATTCTATTCACCCCAATTCTACAAAGATGTATAGAGATTTGAGGGAAGTATTTTGGTGGGGTGGCATGAAGAGAGATATTGCTAGGTTTGTATCCAGTTGTCATAATTGCTAACGAGTGAAAGCCGAATGCCAAAGGCCTGGTGGCCTAGCCCAAGATATCGAGGTTCCTACTTGGAAGTGGGAGGAAATCAACATGGATTTTATGGTTGGGTTTCCTAAGACTAGAAAGCATTTTGATTCCATTTGGGTTGTGGTTGATAGAATGACAAAGTTGGCTCATTTCCTATCGATCAAGACTACTTTTCGTGCCGAAGATTACGCTAAGTTGTATATTTATGAATTGGTCAGATTGCATGGGTGCCTTTGTCTATCATATCGGATCGTGGTGCTCTATTTACTTCTCATTTTTGGAGGTCTTTCCAAAGAGGTCTTGGTACCAAGGTTAAGCTTAGTAGGACCTTTCACCTTTAAATAGATTGCCAAGCCAAAAGAACTATCCAAACTCTTGAGGATATGCTTAGAGTATGTGTTTTGGAGTTTAAGGATAGTTGGGATGAACATCTTCCGATCATTGATTTTTCTTACAAAAATAGTTACCATTCAAGCATTGGTATGACTCCTTTTGGCGTTGTATGTCCTCGTTGGATGGTTCAAAGTAGGGGAGATGGGTTTGCTTGGTTCGGATTCGGTCATGGAGGCTTTGGAGAAGGTGAGGTTGGTAAGGGAGAGACGGAAGACAACCCAAAGTAGACGAAAATCATATTCCGACATGAGAAGGAGAGATCTTTAATTTAGGGTTGGTGATTGGGTCTATTGTAAAGTCTCACCCATGAGGGTGTAGTTCAGTTTGGCAAGAGGGTAAATTGAGCCCAAGGTTTGTGGGTCCTTATAGAGTGTTGAGGAGGATTGGTAAGGTGACCTATGAGTTGGAGTTGCCCATTGAAATGAATATGGTTCATCTGGCGTTCTATGTGTCTATGTTGAGAAAATGCGTGGGTGACCCAAGTGCTATTTCACCCTTGGATATTGAGGGTGTGGTCAAAGATAACTTGACTTATGAAGAGGTTCCGATAGAAATTTTGGATAGGCAAGTGAAGAGGTTGAGTAACAAGGATGTCACTTCTGTTAAGGTACTTTGGAGGAATCAAGAAGTTGAAAGTGCACATAGGAAGCCGATGTGGACATGCAAAAGAGATATCCCTATCTCATCTACTTTAGTCAAGACTAAGGTACCAATTTAAATCCCCTACATGATGTCAAGTCTCAAGTTCTAGCCCTTATGTCATTTGCATGCATTCATGTTGATATTGACAAGTTTATGGTAATTTTTGACACTTATGTTGAGATTTTCTTTAAATGATGTTTAGATGCATTTGTTGCATTCATGTGTTAGGCTGAAATTATCTTGATTACCTCTCTTATGTACATGTCTTTGAAATTTAGGGATGATGTTCCCAAGGGGGAGATATTGAGACGCCCCAAAAATGCCCCAAAATTGTGCTTTGGAAATGCCCACAATCGTAATTTTCATATATCTCAAAATCAGTGCGTGATATCAAAACCCTGACTTCATATTCGTGATCAGGGGGAAAAATTGAGTGGGAAATGGGTATAATACCAATTTTAGAGCACCAGTAGCAAGAAATTTAATTTTCCAAATTTGCAGATTTCAGAGACGATCCGCGTCCTAGCCGCGACGCGCCAGGGGTGCAGATTAGTGTTATTTTGTTTCCAGTTTTTCAATATCAGTCTAAGGCTTTGGGGACTTGGGCCCATTCCCTCCTGTGCGTAAAATCATCCATACTTAGTCATTTTTAAACTCTATGTCACTTAAGACACTCCTAAAATCCTCTCTAACACAGCAAAATATTTCATTCAAATTCAAGTGTCCCAACTCGTTTTCGGATCTCAAGAACTTCATTCATGCTTCAAGTTCTCATTCAATTCTTCATCAAGGAAATCCCCAAATTTTAGATATGTGGGTTCCAACCATTGGGTCTTTCACCTATGATGCCCAACCTTCCTTTTTATGAAACTTGCATGTTTTCAAGATTTATTACTTATGGGTACTACCTATTATGATTATAAATTATGTTAGGGTTTTATGAAATGTTGATGGGAAACACATGTCTACCTATTTCAATCTTATACTAAGAGATGGTTGTCTATTGTGTCTATGCATGTTTTGAGATATGAAACTATAATCTAGTATGAGTTTTGACAAGGGATTTCAAGCTATCTTGCATGAGGGTTTTACTATGTGTTGGTGTGTTGATTTACATTGAGTTTTCTCACATAATTTCATTCTTGTCTTTCATGATTTTGAACTAGAATTATTGTCACGCCCCAAAGTACCGTTAGGGAGGACTGGCACCCGTTGCCGATAAGGCTCAAGAGAACCAACTAGTAACTATGCACTTGCTACACATACTATAAGGGGTTTCTGCGTTTAACATGCATTTAAGAAGATAAACAGTGATAACAAGTCAAAAGGAAATGCATACGACTAGGACGTTGGGGCCACGGTATTTAAAGTACGAGACTTGACCAAACTTTATTTTGCATAGTCCACAAAGCCTCTAAATAAAGAAAAACATCTGACAAGGATTGGGACAGGCCCTGCCTCAACAAACTGTGCAATAAAACATGAAAGCTCTAGACATATACGAAGCCCCAAAGAAACCTGGAGCTTGGTGACAACAGCTGAATATCCTGTACTCCTACTGGGGGGATCTACTAGCACCTGTACCTACAACATGAAATGCAGGTTCCCATAAGAGACGTCAGTACGAGATAATGTACTGAGTATGTAAGGCAGGAAACACTGTATATGATATAACAACTCAAGTGAAACTG
>JAABOM020055741.1:0-15350 GCA_011800125.2 Solanum clarkiae | reverse complement strand
CTCTATCCATCATTCTTATTATAGTCAATTATATAAAATTTTAAAATATTATAAAAGCATTTAGTTACAATCTTTTTTGGCACAATTTTTTTAACTTAAATATTTTCTTGATATAGTTTATGAACATGTTTTTATTTCAAGAAACAGTTTATTCATCTTTACTTGACTTTTTTAAAGATGCAAGATGAAGTAGGTCAAAACAAAAAATTATAATGAAACAAAAAATTAAAAATACAAGTAATAATATTAAATATATAATTATGAGCTTATGTATAACAACCCATTAGGTCGTTTTGAGTACTAGAGATTTTTATTCTATAAAATATTTGTCTCGTAAAATTTTAATGGGTATTTTAGACTATTTGACAGCTACGGATATTTGAGTGTCAGGTAAATTTAATTAACTAGTTTAATTGAGGACTAAATTAATAACTTATTGAATATCATATACCACTTAGTATATATATTAAAATTAGATAGTATGGTTTATCATTTTTTGTATATAATTAGTTGAAAAGAGGAGGAAAGAGTTAGCCGGAACTCACCTCGACACCCAAAGTGCAGTCGGCACATTCCAGACTTTCAGGTAAGATTTACAGTAGTTAAGTTCTCTTAGTAAATTATACCATTGCAAGTAACAAAGAAAGTACTCTTTTTAATTAGTAACTACAAATTGTTTCTTCAGAAAAATATGGGGTAAATAATATGGTGGTGAATAAGTGGGGGACAAACTATAGTGGTGAAGTGAAGTTAAATTGGGAGTAAATAATGTGACTAATGAAAGCTTAATTATTGGAACAAAAACATGTAATGAATTGATGAAATTTGGGAATACGCACTGTTGTGGTTTGGATGATATTGTATAGATAATATGGGTGTAAGTTGGTGACTTTTGTTCGTAATGAGAATATATGGTAGCAGTCATTTGGTAGTTAACTTAGTATCCAACATTCTTGTGTTAGTTATTATAATATATTTCTTATATACTTTTGTTTGATTATCACATTATAAATCAAGTCTTGATATATTGATATAAATAATTAGATATTAGCTGTATTGTATTATATGGATATTATTAGATTTTAAATATTGAAGACATTAAGACTTAATCTTAAGTCTAGATGTGTAGGAATATGTGTTTTTATGGATTCGTTTGCTTACGAATATCATATGTTTGATAGATTCAAAACATTCGGAGGTATTGGAGAAAGGGAAAGCATTGATGGATTAGCTCACTTGATTTTGATCCTTCGATTTGAGGTAAGTTATGCTTTGTTCAATCTAATAAAGAGACTTTTAATAGTGATTTATAGTCATTGAGTAAAGTCGTGATATTTTTATGCACTTAATTGCTGCGGCTTGGTTGATTGATACATTATTGTGATTTGTCTGCAATCCCAGGACCACGAAACCCATAATCCTGAACTTGATCTCTCAAAGTGATGCCTTGAATAAAGAAGGCTTGATGAAACATTGGAATGAAGTGAGAAGTGATGATAAAGAATAATGAATTATATATAATGGATAGGGTGTCACGTTCCGACACATATATATTATAGGATCGGGTGTCACGTTCCAACATATATATATTATAGGATTGAGTGTCACGTTCTCACATACACACACACACACACACACACACACATATATATATAAAGAGAGAGAGAGAGAGAGGATCGGGTGTCACGTTCCAGTATGACAATAATAAAGGATAACATGTTAAAATAATTTAATATACTCAATTTCAAAGAACCTATCTATCAAAAGAAGTATGATGTGGAGGCCTGTGTCCTCAAGTGTATTATTGATATCGTTGATTGGTTGTGTACTAGTTTCTTACTATTGCCACCCTTTAAGTGTTATGGTTGATTTCCTGCTAGTATTGTGCATATTAATTTATATTTGGAATCGGCTGTTGATACCTACTTAGTACACATGGCTCATACTGACTCCTACTTGTATTTTCTTTATTTTTTTTGTGGGGTGCAGCGAATGTCCCATCGATTTTGACTCACCCTCAGCTCTAGCCAGTTGTCAGCGCATCAGATTCTAGGGTGAGTTGTCCTCCTAGTTCATGTCAGAATTTCTCGGCCATGGAATAGTGTCATTACCTTTCGGACATAAATTATTTTATTCATTTATTTTTGTATTGACATTCATAGATTTGGTATTTTAAAAATTAGTATCCTTGATATGATGACTTTCAGGTTTTGAGAAATGTTATGTAATAGAAATTATAGATTTTGTTATTCTTGCTTTTATAAGTTGAACTTCTACATTAATATTATATTTTATAAGTTGAATAGCTTACATTAGTTGGGATTGTATTATTGGTTCGTCCACTTAGGAGGTTAGGTGTGGGTGCCACTCACAACCCATTTTGGATGTGATATTATGAGATTAATTTAAGGTAGAAAAGTTATATAAATTTGACAGTAAGTAATTTTCTCAAGAGGATAGATGTTTCTCCACTTGCAAATTATCTCGATCAATAGACTTAAGAATCAGTATTCAGTAATAATGTTTCTTCTAATAAAAAAAATATATTGCAATGATTTATTTTTCATTATTAGTTGTGAAACCAACACCTATACAAAGAAAAATCATTTGTTTGAGTTCGATAAGTATAAAGTGAAATTTTACAAACAGAAAATTTAAAAAGCTTTACATGACATATAATCAACTACTAATTAATTAAGAACTCATGATTTTTTTATTATTTAAAATTTAAGATGATATCATTGATTTGTGTCTCATAATAATTTTAATTGTATTGAATTATTCATATTAGGTGAATACCATTAGTATAAAAAAAGAAACTAAAAGAAGTTAGGGGTTTTATCCATGACACAATGCGCAAAAAGTCAATAACTTAAGGTGCAAAATGCAAAACAAACAACTTTATATCTATTATTAGAAAGTCCAACTTCTTTTTATTTGGTTGTGAGAACAGAAATAAATTTTATATTTCATTGTGATTAATGTTTGATTTTGGGCAAAAGAAAAAGAAGATAATAGTTATTAGGTGTGTTATTAACAACCTTACATGACGTTTTTATACTTGACTTTTGACAGATTATGCAGTTTGAAGAACTCATCCTCAGAGAAAATGTAAAGAAGTATAAGCAAGGAAAATGTTGAAACACAGGAAGAATGTGTTTCAAATTCCAGAAATTATTTTAAAATATTTTAATTTTTCTTTAACTAGGAGTAAAAAATATAATATTATACAATTTGTATATCTGTATTTCTGTAATGTTATGCATATCATTCTTTATAGTTAACTATGAAATTTTATATAAATATAATTAATTTATATGTTTTCATATGTGCAAGTATTTGTATTTTTTTTTTGTGTGTGTGTGTGTCTATATGTATATGCACTTTTATTGATTTGATTTGTGGTTGTAATTAAGGTTTTAATAATTAGAAATGAAGGGGAGCCTTGAAGTAACTGATAAAGTTGTTGCCATGTGACAAGAAGGTCATGAGTTTAAACCTTGGTAACATATTCATGTAGAAATACAAGGTAAGGTTGCATATAATAGATCCTTGTGGTCGGACCTTCCTCGGAAGGTGCATTGGGCTTGCCATTTTTTTAATAACTAGAATATCAATTAGCGAAGGAAAATTTTGGTTACTGAAAAAAGGTATAACGATTGAATTTTTGTCATCGTTAATATTTTTTTAACGATCAAATTGAATTCGGTCGTTAACTTTTCAAGCTTTTAACAACCTGTGATGACGACAATTTTACAGGTTGTTATTGACTAATAACGATCAAATTTATATTTTTTAGCGACTGAATTTCCCCTCATTAAAGACCTATTTTCTTGTAGTTGTTGCAGCGTATAAGTGG
Organism: Solanum clarkiae; assembly: GCA_011800125.2. Taxonomy (NCBI): domain Eukaryota; kingdom Viridiplantae; phylum Streptophyta; class Magnoliopsida; order Solanales; family Solanaceae; genus Solanum; species Solanum clarkiae. The sequence goes on along the minus strand of JAABOM020055741.1, from coordinate 11,491 downwards.
TAGGCTGTAATATGAGTCTGTGTGGGATAACATCGAATCAGATGAACTAGAGACCCACACCCATAACATGCTCTAGGGGTGGATAGCTATTGAGAAGGAATATGAGGGATACTGTAGCTATCCAGGCCCGCAGGCCTCTGCTGTGAACTGAAGGAACTCTGACCCAAACCATAAGAATCACGAGGGATCTGTCGTCGATATTGTTGTATGAACCCCATGGAGCTAAATTGATCCACCTCCTCTAGCCAGACCTTTGCCTCTAGATGAGTCACCCGAGAACTGGTCGGATGTACGAACGCTTTTAGGGTTCCCAACCTCCTCTCACTGTATGAGCTCCGCCTCTTTGGAGGCGCTAACCGCCGATTAAAATGATACTTCACCTCTAAACACCAAGAACAATGGCTGCCTAATGGAATACAACAAACGCCTCACAAATCGACGAACCCTCTCTGCCTCAGTAGGAATGATGATGGTAGCATGCTGAGCTAACTAACAAAAACAGGTCTTACACTCTAAAATTGTCATAGTACCCTGCCTCAAACTCTCAAAACCTCAAACGACTCTCTTCTCTCATGCTACAAGGGACAAATATATCATAGGAAGTGCTGGAGAATGTCTCCTAAGTCATGAGAGAAGATCAAATTGGAGAAGACCCTAAATAAGTTCTCCACCACTCCCTGGGCCCCTGGCTGGCCCGCGGAACTAGAGGATAACATACCTAACACCATGAGTATATAATAGACGAATAGTCTCAAGTATCTCTTTATAACTAACCAGGAACTCATGTCCATTCTCAGCATGAAACTGAGGTGGGTCCATCTTCCTAAATTTCTCATATCTACGCTGCTCATCATTGATCAAGGCAGCTGCTGGAGTGACCTAAACAATAGATGTTGGTGGTTGTTGCTCCACCTGTACCTGCGCGTTAGAGGCTTATTATTGATCTAGAAGTTGAGCCCTCAGTCAGGTCTAAGATGAACCTGGTATGCCAGCTGGGCTACCTTCTTACCCTATAGTCACAAGCACGCTCATAACCCTAAAAACGTATCCTATACTAGTGGTATTGCAGCATACTTAGGAGGAACCTGTTGCTCTTTAGGCTTTATAGCTAGCTTAGGGGAGACATACCGCTTATATTCTCTAGCAAGTGCTACTCCTCGGCCTCTGACTCGACCTCTACCCCTAAATGGGGTCGTAGTAGAAATCTCGGGGCCTACCTCCCCATGTTTGATAGTTGTTGTGGATGTAGTCCTCGCCATTTGTCAAAATGGCACACGACCACTCAACACTTAAACAAGAACAAATACACCACTTGATTAGAAAGAAGTAAAAGAGAATTTCCTCATAGTCTTCATAGCCTCTCAAGGATAAGTAACAGATGTCTTCACACCGATCCTCGAGACTCTACAAGACTGGGTTGTACATATGTGAGACCTATGAACTTGGAGATCTGATTCCAAATTTTCACAACTTGAAATCCAAGTGTGATGGCTCTCTCCTAACCGACCAAGGCGAGTCTACTTAAACATGAATAGTCAAATTCAATAATAAAAGAGGAAGATAAAATAGTCTAAGATAGTAGATAAGCATAAGGGAACCAAACTAAAATATCCCAGAACTGGTGTCACGTGTACAATACTCTAGATGATAATACTTAAAAGAAAATATAAGTTTCAATATCCAGTCAGCAAATAGCACATAACATAATAAAGAATCTTCGAGGTTCTATCGAAGAGACAAACAGCTACCTCTCAAGAACTCCAGAAGCTCGATCCTGGCACTGGAAAACCTATCAAGAGGGATTGAACTCACAGCCTACAAAAATGTAGCAAGGGGTAAGGCTCCAAACAACACAGTACTCAACAAATGAAAAATTAAACCTGAAATAAAGCAGTTAAGAACACAAGTACTCCTATCCACCCAATCACATACAACTGAACTACATACCTATAATCGGAAAAGTTTCAGCACAACATATATATAATGTCCTAGAATATTCAATTGATTTTTAAGTCAAGTAATACAATAGTCTATCAGAACGTAAGAAGTTATGGTTTCATAACACAGTATCCACACCGTCTAATCTTAACATGTACATAACTCAAGTTAACAATTTCTATAACAATCCTTGCATGGTACTGTCTCAATAATATACAAAGCTCAAAGCATTCAACACATCACACATGTTACATACAACAACTTCAGGAAAAGAATGATATGAACTGGAGCGAATGCTACGAAATGTAAACAATGTGATGTTATGTCAAATAATCATGATGTATATTTGTCCTACGATACACATCCGTTAACTATATCAGAACGAAACCTATTTGGGGCTACACATGGACCATGTATCCATCGGAATCATTTTTCTTCGTCATTTACTTTCATGTCTAGCCGAACCATTTTCCTTCGGCTTTTATTTTCTTTTCTTTTTCTAGCTGGAACCATTTCTCTTCGGGTTTTCATTTCTTTTTTTCCTTTCTTTTTCTAGCCGTAATCATTTTCCTTCGGCTTTTCATCATGAATGGGACATCAAGCAATACATGTCATTATAGCACAATAATCACTTTCACAATATATGAATATACAAGATTTCCATATGAATTATTTATTCAATAATCAATATCGATAATCCACAAGTTCACAAGTATTCATAATCCCAAAATCATTTCACACGTTAAGAAATTCACAACATATACAATCACCCAATCCGAACTCCAATGATCCAAACCTACAATAGTATAATTCTATCTTATTTCATACCACAAATCACCCAAACCAAGTTGCATAGGAGAATATAAGGTTCAACCATACTTAACAAAAGTTAAAAGTTCACTTGCCGTAATTGATGTCTCAATCAAATCAAATTCATGCCTTTTCCCCTTCTACAATACTCCAAATCACCACAATCTAGTCAAAGATAGCATCACAATCACATTACAAAACTAATGGCATTAAAATTAAGCAATTTAGGTAAAAAGAGAAGAATTGTCCAAAAATGTCATACCGAAAATAGGTCTCGAAATCTGAAAATTTTACATGAAAACATTCCCCAAGTAATAAGTAATCTAATGGTGAAAACTGTTTCGAGAAATAAGCTCCAATTTCATCATTTTTCTATCAAAAATCCATGTCCTCCATGAAAATTTCAACTTTTCCAATTCAAAACCCAAATTTTGATGTTAACATCATTAATTAATTAATAAAAATTGAAGATATGAGTTAGGAATACGTTACCCAAAAGCCTTGTCTTGATAATCCTTGAAAATTCTCCTAAAAACAGAGCTTAGGATATTAAAAATAGTAGATTAATGATGAAACCTGTCATTTAATTACACACTATTTCAGGTCATGAACACACTCTGCAAACATTGAGGACCTTCCACGATCACGGAGGTTAGGCAGTGTAACACTTCATGAATGCAGAGACCACCTCCACAAATGCGGAAGTTAAGAAGAATTAACATTTTTCGAACGCGAAGGACAACCCTGGGAATGTGGAGTACAAAAGTGACTGCATCAGATTATAGTCCAACCAACAATTTCACACATGGAATAGACCCTCAAGGTTCATTGGGAACCTGATACACACAATCCAAACATGCAACTCTACCAGAAATTTCGTTTCGAACTCAATGGAACTTTCAGAATTCGAGTTTAAGGCCTCCTTGGCCCGGAACCCAATAGAAGCCGAAGAAACTAGTTAAAACTTAATATCCCAAATATGTCCTTCAAAACTCTAAAAATTACAACGAGACTATTCCTAGTGTTAGTTTCACTACCCAAAACCACTGGAACTATTAGAATTTTGATTTAAGCTTCCAAACTCCTAATGTTGACCAAAGTCAAACTATAATCTAGATTCAACTGAAATACAACTTTGAGTCCAAAATTTCCGTTTTAACTCCAAATTCAGTTCTATCAGTTCTACTAAAACAAATTCTGCATTCTAGAGCTGATGGAATCGACGGAATTGCATTTTTACCCTCGAAACTCATGATGATCTCAACACTCAAAATTTCAAATTTTAAGCCTTTAAAAACTCTTTCTTCAGCAAATCTTCAACTTTTTACAAGGTTTTTGAAATCCGTCTTTAAACTCAATCTGAAATGACTTAAGGTAACTTTCGGGAAGGGCAAAAGGATAATTTTGTCAAGAATGCATAAAATGATCTTCGAGGTCATTACATGAATTGATTTTCTCATTTTTGTCAGTTCATAATAGATTAAACTATTGTATCAAATTAATAAATATTTATTTAATTTTGTTTACATGAATATTATATTAATTTTAATGATAAATATTATTTATATATTTTTTAGATTGACACGATATATACATGCAAATACGTACACTAAACTAATCATAATAAAAACGAGTGTGGCTGAAAAAACATCACAGTGACAACTCTTCACGGAGAAGTGCGTAAGTCCAGTTGAAATGCCAAACTGGCCAAGCTAAGGTCTCACCAGCTCCACGTGATGAGAGTAACTTCATTTTTATTTTATAAACATCAAAATATTCAAGATGAGAAAACTATTCTCTTTTTTTTTTGTAGAAAATAATTCCTTTTAATATTCCCACACCTGCCCACAACGTGATCATCATTTCTTGCTAGAACGAGCTTTGCCAGCTCTATCCCCATAAACACCTTATTAACCTCATGTCAATAGATCATTTCCTTTGATTCTTTCTCAATTTAATATTCCAGTGAGTGAATTTTATTTATCTTATTAATTTAGGTTTACAGTGAATATATAGGTGGAAAAGTTTAAGGCATTTTTATCAAAATATTTTTTAGTAATCAATGCAAATTTAAAATTTCTCAATATGAGAATCAATTCACACTTCTCATGCTATTTCATAAAGCAAGCAGATTTTTGCATCGACTCTTATGGCAAAGCCTTTGTTGTTTTCTTTAGGAAAGAGCGTTTGATATAACCTTTAATTTTGTTATTTAGATATGAAGTATCTCTCGTTATAAAAATAGCTCATACATACGTATTATTATACACTTATATGAATGACTCAATATACTTTATAGAAGTGAAAAAGTTATTTTAATTTTCTTTTTTAAAATTTTTTATCAAAAGAATATTCATGTAGGGGTATATTTGATCATCCTCATACATTTTTTTTTCTTTTGACTTTTTTTATTCAATGACTAATTTAAATTTATTATTTTGATGATTAAATTTATTTTCTCTGGTATGCCCTCAATTTCTTATTACAGTTATAAAAATAAATGAAAATATATCTGGAAAAAATTAATTTTTTTAAAAAAAAAATTTCTCTATTTTCATTCACAATTTTCTAATTCTCATATTTGTACCCTAAAGAATGCGAGGAGCAAAATAAAATAAGAATAAAAAATTCAAATAATGATACATAAAAAAATTAAAAAAAATCATGTGTGGGTAGAACATATATACTACTATATGAATTCTTTTAAAAATTAAAAATAGAAGAAAATAAATTTAAAAGTAAATTTTTACTCTCGTTAGATTAAAAAATATATGTAAGTCACTTTATAATGATAGAGATGTGTATGAGTCATTTTATAATCTCTCCATATTTATACTATATTAAAAGCGTAAAGTTCCTTAGAAATGTTGTTTGAACTTTTTGCCATTCATTAAAAGATTTTACTTTGGATAAAATCATCTTTTCACCAATTTCTTTAAATTATTATTTTATTATATTTATAATATTAACTTTAAAATATATGGAAACAAGTGATAAAATAAGAAATTTTAGTCGTAGAAAGACTTCTAAATCTTCTTTATTTGATAAACTTCTATGCCTTCCTTATTTGAATCAATAAAATACCCTACAATCGATAATGAAAAGTCAAATTTACCATGGATTCTAATTAGTGATAGAATCTCTATATATAAGACCTTTATAAATAAATAATTTATCAAAATTACTTTTGTAGTGAGTTATTTATATTTTATAAGCTCATAATTAAAATTAATTTTTTCATTAATATTTATTATTAAATGAGGTACACACTTTGATTATGCACATAAAAAATATTAAATTAATTTAATTTAATTTAATTAAAATAAGAGGAAATTTCAAAAGGGGATGATAAAAATTAATGCCAACTAAGAGGAAGAGGTTATCCAGCAAGCAGCAGCAGGCACAAAATGAACCCCCTTTCTGAGGCCTCGTAATTGCCAATATGCCATGCTCTATTATTCCTCTACACCGCCACTCTGCCTTGTCTGCGCCCACAAACACAATCACGATCCACTCCACAGTCCTCACATATTTATTTTCTTTCCTTCTAAGGAATCGTTTGACAGAATGTATTTTATATATTTATTTTATCTGTCTTAAAGGGTCATTTAGTAAAATAGATTGATAAAAATAAAATATGTATTAATTTTTGTATTAATAAAATTTTGTCTGATATACTTCTTTGTATTATATATAACTAATGCTTGTTATACATTTTATTGTGTATTAAAATATTTATTACTAATATTGTAATTTCTAGGTATTAATGCAATACTTTCAATGCACGCATTATAATGTTTAAAGACCACATTACGTTTTAATTTTTTTTTATATATTTTTTCTACCATAATTGTGAAGGATATCTATTTAAATAAATATTTTTATGCAATGCATGTTATTTTTAGTACATCAAATCAAATAATACATAATAAATAGTTTATGTATAATTAATGCAAATATTACTAATACATTCTATTTGACATTATTATACATTCTATTTGATATTATTCTTACGCCCTTCGTCAAACGAGACCCTAGTTCATTTTCACCTCAAACGCTTGAAGATTAAAACTAACCTACATATTTCTTTTAAAGGATTTCCAAATTTCACAAATATAATAGTAGGTTTTGATCGTTCATTTGTGGATTCGGTTCTTTATATTTATATATATTTAGTTGTTTTTAGGCTACATACTCTCTTAAATTATTGACATTCATTTGAATTAATTAGTGATGATATAATTCACTACAACAAAAGCTATAAAATTATTAGGTACAATATAAAATTTGTTACTAATTATTTATTTTTTCAAGAAATATTATATTTCATATTTAAATATATGAGCAAAATATTTTTAGTAACAAAACATACAATTTTGTATCAAAATTTTGTTCATTAAACTTTCCTATAAAAAATAATTTGATGTCATTTATAAAGTATCATTAGTGAAAAATTTAAGTTACGCATTATTTTATCGCTAATAATGCATCATTTATGACAAAGTATTATCTTCCTTAGAATAGTTACAATTTCAGAAAAGAAGAAATTTCCTCACTAAAAATAAATTATTATAATAGCGATAAAAGAGAGTTTGTAGTTAACTATTGTAATCTTTGACTATAGATTTTATATTTATTTATGATCTTAGTTTTAATACAATTAATTAGTGACAAGCATTTTCTTGTCTATAATAAACTTGTAACTTAGTGATAACATAATTTTATCACAAAATATGCAATATTTAAATAGCAACAATTCAAAACTTTAAGCTGAATAATTTAGCTATTTATTACACTTTTTTTTAGCTACATATAAAATAATTTTTATTACTCCTATTTAGGATTGCAAGTGACAACTGACGAGACTCAAAATTGTTTCTTATCTTCAGTAAAATTTAAAGTTATCCTTGAGTTTTCACAATTTTAATAATCACTCATGTTTGTAATATTCGTGTACTTTTGGTCCTTCACCAAACTTTTGCTTATTTTTTTAATATTAATTTTGACCATCATTTTATATATAAAATAAATCACTTTTTCATATATTTGGTAGATATAATAATTTCATGTGAAAGAAGATGAGAATAAGAGTGATCACCTTATTCTATTCAATAGAAATATTATTGCAATTAAACTAGAACAATCCGGAGATATAACATTGCAAAAAAAGAAAATTTTATATCATTGCACATGAAATCAATGTGATAAACTTTTCGATTTTAGCTGCAATAATATTACATAAAATAAGATGTTCTTCTTCTCACCTTTTCTTACATGGAGATTATATACAGAAAACTGAACATTCCATCTATAAAATTATAGACAAAATCAAGATTAAAAATAGGTAAAAATTTAGAAGAGAACCAAAAGTGCCATTTTGCCTACCGCCGATCTCCAGTGGCTATGACCACTACCTACATCGGTCAATCCCCTACTGGGGCTGATTACACAGAAAACCCTAAACCTAACTATGCAGCAGTCCTCACTACTAGAAAAATATAAATTACCTGGAGATTCTATTTGGGAATTTTTTCTGCAGAAATTTCCTACGAATTTTCTTTCAAAAATATGAAATTTCTAAATCGAAAACTTATTATGTGGAAAAAAATATTTCCCCCAAAAAATTGTTAGGTAGATTTCGCGCTATTTGGTGCAAAACTATTACCTGTGGAATTATTTGGGATAACTAATTTGTAAGTACTTTATTCATAGATAAATTCGTAAGTAATAAACAAAAATTAATTTCTTAGTCAATTTGCATGAAAATTCCTAGGTAAACTTACCTGCAGATTTAGTTAGGGATACTTTCTTGAAGATTTATCTAGGAATATTTTTATTAATGGTATTACATGGGGATTAGGATATGCGAATTTTGTTTAAAATTTATTATCTGAGAATTTACTTGAGATTTTTCTTACCTGGATAATTTCTTGAAATTTTTTTTTGGTAAATTTAATTGAAAATATTTTTGGAGGAAATTTACTTGTAAATATGCATATTTAGAAATGTATCGGGATATCTCGTTGCCGACATTATGAACAGCTGGAAGGGCTCTGAGTGAGAGAAATTTTAGTTGAAAATTTTACAATTTTTTTTAATTTGAAGATTTACTTGCAAATATTTAAAGAAATTAAAATCATAATAATATAAAAAATGATAATAACATCACAAATAAATTTTATTATTAAATATTTACTTTCTAGTTTCAAGTCAAATAAATTATTATACAGTAATATCACTCTAATAAGATGTTAAAAAGAAATAGTCTAAAACAACACTTGAAGTTATCATATTTAGTTTATTTATTTATTTAGACAGAAACTCCATGCACGCGCATTTATCATTTTTATAACCTTATATGTAGTTAAAATTTAATCCGTATAAAATCAATGGTCCCATATTACAAATCATAAAAATTATAAGGCTAGTTATTGATTCAAGTAAAAAATTACTATCTTCAATGATACATATTCTAAAAGAAAATTTTCTTTTTAATAACAAAACATGGACAAGTTCGTCTAAAAATGTTCATCTTTATATCTAAGATTCATAAAAAAAATAAACACATAACACCTTTTTATTTACAATTTTTATTTATCTAAGTCTAAAATACTTTTTTCTTAAAAATAAAATAAAATTGGCGGTAGAAAAAATGAAAATAGGAGAGAGGATTACAACATAAGGAGTCAAACCCTTACCAACAAAGTGAATGTTCAAATAGTCAATCAATTATGTTATTTGAGATTCCTCAATTTAAAACATTTAATTTTGATCTTATGAATATTATCTTATAGGAAATGTCAAAAAGAATTTTCATAATATTTGGAAGCTGGTAAGTGATTTGTTGAAATACGTAGAGTATATTCCACATTGTCCAATATTGTAGGAGTATATATTTTTATTACTTCAGAATAGAATTAGAAAATCAATAATAGAACATTCTTTAATTTTGTAGGAAGAGAATTTGGTACAATTCCACTGATATCTTTTGTACCACACTGGATGAAAACGTTAAAAATTTTGCTTTTATAAAATATGTGTGAGAAAATTGGAAGAGCAATAATTCGAGGATGAATGTCAGATTGAAGAGAAATCAACACCAAGCAGAGAGTAGAGAGTATTGAGGGATTTGTATTTAAAGGGCTCCAGTAAGGGGGAGCCTCTCTTCTCCTTGTTTACAATTGAATGAAGAAGAAAGCAAAGAAAAGTGAAAAACATTGTTTTGAGAGAAAGAAGAGGAATATATATACCCTCTCTCAATACTTAACTAATCCTATCTAATTTAGGACTAACCAACAATTAACTAATCCTAATCCTAATTACTTTATTAATACTCCTCTCCTAATTATCCTATAATTAATTATCTCACAAAACCTTATTCTCAACACCCCCCTTCAAGCTAGGTAGTGTGAACAAGTTTAACACTCCTAGCTTGTGTAGAAGGTATGTATGTTGCGACTTATTCAGGGCCTTTGTGAACAAATCCGCCTCTTGCTCCTTGGAACTAATGTGAGAAGTCTTGACTGTCCCATCTTGAACCCTTTCTCTTACAAAGTGTAAGTCTATCTCAATGTGTTTAGTTCTTTCATGAAACACAGGGTTTGCAGCTATCTGAATGGCTGCTTTACTATCACTTACTAGGTCTACAGGAGTCCTGAGACCCATGTTTAGCTCTTTGCTGATCCCCATAAGCCAAGTCACTTCTGAAACTACTGCTGCCATGCTTCTATACTCTGCTTCCGCTGAGCTTCTAGAGACTGTGCTTTGTTTCTTTGACTTCCAAGAGATCAAGGAATTTTCTAGTTTTATTACATAACCAGTGATGGATCTTCTTGAGTTTGGATAGCTTGCCCAATCAGCATCACAGTATGCAGTTAGTTTAGTAGCTCTTTCTGATTTTAAAAGAATTCCTAAGCCTGGTTCATTCTTTATGTACCTCACTATCCTGCATGCTGCTTCCATATGTGATCTCTTAGGCCTCTGCATAAACTGACTTAGTACATTGACAGCATATGAAATATCTGGTCTGGTCATGGTTAAGTATAATAGCTTTCCAATCAACCTTTGATAAGGCCCTGAATCCTCCAATTCAGCATCCATATCTATTCTGTTCACATGTTTGTCAAACTCCACAGTGGTTAACTTTAGATTATATTCCATTGGGGTACTTGCTGGCTTGGATCCTGAAAGTCCCATTTCAGCTGTCAAATCTAACGCAAACTTTCTCTGATTCATTAGTATTCCCTCCTTTGATCTTGCTATCTCAATTCCAAGAAAATATCTCATTTCACCTAAATCCTTGATCCTAAACTTGTTTTCCAAAGCTGCCTTAGCTTCCTGGATTAGAGCTGGACTATCACCTTTCACTAACATATCATCCACGTAGACTAGGACAATCACCATGTTGTTTCCTTTCCTTTTTCTGAACAAAGAGTAGTCAAAAAGACTCTGTGTGAAGCCTGAGCTGGTTAATACCTCAACAAGCTTCAGATTCCACTGCCTTGAAGCTTGTTTGAGCCCATACAAAGATTTGTGTAGTCTACATACTTTCTTGTTCCCTTCTGACTGTTAAGCCCTGGAGGAGGAAGCATGTAAACTTCTTCTGCCAAGTCTCCATTGAGGAAAGCATTGTATATGTCCATTTGATGTAAACTCCAGTTATTTGCAGCTGCTAATGCAAGAACCAGTCTTACTGTAACCATTTTTACCACAGGTGAGAAAGTCTCTTGGTAATCCAGCCCCT
>JAABOM020055730.1:0-15350 GCA_011800125.2 Solanum clarkiae | reverse complement strand
TTGTTATCACTATTTATCTTCTTAAAGGCATGTCAAACGTAGAAACCCCTTATAATATGTATAGAACGCATATAGTTCTAGGTTGGTTCTCCCGAGCCTTATCGGCAATGGGTGTTGGTCCGTCCTACGGGACTTTGGGATGTGACATTCAATTTCAGTCACACTTCCATCTTCCAACTCATCAATAAATAAATACCCTTTGGAGCATTCTGAGTATCTTATGAAGATAAATTTCTTTCCTTTTGGACTTAATTTACCAAACTCACCCAGACAATCTTCAATATAAGCAGTACAACCTCAAGGTCGTAGATCATCTACATTTATTTTTTGACCAGTCCAAAGTTCAAAAGGAGTGAAAGTTACTAATTTAGAAGGCACTTTATTCAAAATGTAGGTCGCAGTCAATAATGCATCTCCTAAAAGGAGATAGGCAAATTTGTTTGTGTCAGCATTGACCTTACTATATCCAATAATGATAGTCAGTTGTCTAATTATGTTCTTTTCATTACAAAATTCTTCAAATTGATTTGACAGATATTCACGTCCTCGATCGGTTCTCAGAACTTTTATTCTTTTATCCAATTGATTCTCAACTTTATTCATATATCTTTTAAAGTACTCTCATGCTTCAAATTTATGAGAAATCAACTAGACATAACTGAAGCGCGTGAAATTATAAATAAATGTAATGAAATATGTGGCACCATACCTTGCCTTTACATTCATTGGACCATAAATATTACAATGGATTAATTGAAGTGGGAACTCAACTCTCTTATCTTTCCCAAATGGTTTTCGCATAATCTTTCCAACAAGACAATTTTCACAAATCGGCAATTCAATTTTGGATAAAGGACCTAAATGTCCTTCTTTTGCAACATATTTGTTCGTTCTTGCCCTATGAGACCTAATTTTGCATGTCATGTAATAACATCAATATCATTATTACTTAAAGAACATTTCATTACATAACGGTCAACATAATAGTCATAATTTGAATGATTATAATCTAAAATGATGAAATGATAATAATGAAGTCCAAAACCATAAAGAAAACATTATCTAGTGATACTCTAATACAATTGTGTCTAATAAACAAATCGAAACCATCATTTAAAACCACTAAGACAAATATTAAGTTTCATCGGATCTTTGGAGCATACAGAACATCATTCAAGATCAAGGATAGGCCACCACGCAAGTCTATTTTGCAAGTGCGTATTTCATTGACTTCCAGTCCTGCATTGTTCCCCTTATAAGTCCATCTAGATCCAGATGTAACTTGATAAAACTCCACAAATGCTTCTCGATTTCAACTTAGTGCTTACAACATATACAATACTTAGAGATGCATTTAGAAATGCTACCTTTTTTAGCTTAGTACACTCGCGAGCGAAATACCCCAGAACATGGCAATTGTAGCACTTCATCTTGCTCTTGTCTCTTTTCTTTAAAAAGAAAACCTTTTTCCTTTCTTGGAATTTGGTTTGTGCTTTTTCAGAGGATCCTTCCTTAGTCTCCTTACCCTTTCCTTTCTTCTTCCAATCTTTCTTGCGCTTCAAGTCTGAAGATTTCATACCACTTGATTGAGCCACAAAGGCATTAGTAGTAATTTTAGCATCACCAAGCCGCTCACCTTCAATTTCAACATGTTGCGCAATATCAAAAAAAGTTTTTATGCTTTAATTGTGGTTCAGGTTAACCTTCAACTGTTCCTAACTATTGGGAAGGGACCGGATCACTACTTGAACCTCTGCTCATCCTACAGAACGTGGCCAGCATTCTTAAGTTGTGTTATCATATTTGACATCACCCTAAGGTGTTGCTCGATACTTCGATCATGATGCTTTTTCCAAGTGTCAAACTTGATAGTTAGCTGTATCAAGCAGGTCATCGAAGTGCCTCCATACGTTCCTTGCAAGTGCATCCAAATCTCATGACCATTAGGAAATGTCTCATACTTAGGATTCAATTAATCAACCACAGAGCTTACAATTATTCCACGTGCAATAGAATCTTCCCTTTTCCAGGCTTTCAAAGTTTCAAGTTCTCTCCTATGTTGAGCAGTGTTACCCTCTTCTGGCTAACTAAGTGCATGGTTTATGCTTTCGAGAATGTTTTGCTCGTCTAAGACATACCATCTCTTATGACTGCAGATGTTGTAAATGTCATCATTCAGTTTCTCGCATTTATATAAGTCAGCAATAATACTATTTTATTCCATGTCTGTAAGTTAGAGTTAATTTAGCAAGATTGCCCATCAATTAGGCATGTATAAATATACATTCAACTAAATTAATTTTAATAATAGTTTCACATATGGTGTCAAATCGAAAGGATATTCAAAATATCCAATCATTATTTACACTGCAAATGTTTAACTAAAATCAGAAGAAAAAAATTCCTCAATGCATATTATAAAGAATTATTCACAAAGATCACTAAGTCTTAGATCATTATCATATTTCAATGTACCATGAAACAACAAAGATTTCAAAGTATGATAATGGTCACGCCTCAGGAGGGGGCCCAAGACGTGGCTCGCACCCAGAGACTATTGCTAGTCCCCAGGTGAACGACTTGGCCTCATCACAATCATTCAATCAAAAAACCCTACTAATCAGCGGAAGACATAAAGAACATAAAGGGGCACAGCTATCTAATCTCAAATAATAATATAAATGAAAGACTAGTAGAATGAACCAGCTCACAATCTTAACAATCAATATCCGACTCTAGTCTATGAAGCCTCTATCACTACAAGTGTTGTCAATGACAGACCCATGGACACCTCAATCAAAATAAAGCTAAGCAAGTCTAACTCTAAAGCAGGGCGAAAATAAAAGTAATGAATCCTCCGAAGTAGGGGAGGCTCACCAATCAGCTGCACATCCTAGATCCTCAACGATGCACCTTTTGATGATCTCTAATTTTTGTATCTACATCATACAATAATGCAATGCCGAGTGGCATCAGTACGTAGAATGTACGGTATGTAAAAAGCTTAATGAAATCGAAGCAGGTAGAACAATATGAAACATCAATCAACATCAAGGATAATAATAATCAACATGTCAAATGTCTATCTAAAGCAAGAACAAAGAGTAGATAAGTGACCTACCAACCCATCAAGCCTCATCAATCAAATCAGACTCATCTCAAAGGGACTCATCTCAACGCATCTCATCTCATCTCAGAGTACTTAGTTTGGGAACTTTCTGGGAGTTTCTCTTATCCGACAACAATCACTTATGAGCAAGTGATTGTACAACAATCTCATTGATATTGCCACAGCCATTCCTTACTTACCTGGTAAGATTACGAATCGAAACTATAATGGATACGTACAAATGGAGATAGCAATCTATAAGTACTCTATTGATTTCATGGACTTCTAATCAGAGGGAACCTCAACATAATGTGATGTGACGGTCCTAATCCTCACATGTGCTTGGCTAAATAGTCTGACGAGTGCGAGTTAGATTAACTCTTACTTTTTCAGTGCTTGACACTCTTCCCATGACTCAATGCTCATAAAATAATCCATCTAATCAAATAATCAAACCATCTCAATCAACTCATCTCAATCAACCTCGTAGAGCTCTCATAATTCAATTGGTCTCATAGAGACTTCAATCATACTATTAGTTCAACTCTCAATCATTAGCTCAAGACTTAGAACAATCATTTGGGAACAATCAAATAGGCAAATCATTAGAGTTCATATGAAAAGACTTATAGACATCCAATACTATCAACCTATCATCATTCTCACATTCACAGTCACAATCTCTATCAATATTCTCAATCAAGGCTCTACGCTCAATCCCTATCTTCATTCATGCAATCTTTATCGAATAATAGGTAGGGTTTATATAATAGTTCATGTTAAAACATCCATTTCAAGAAAAGAGTTTATGATGATCATCAATATACGAAAATACATGTAATAATATAATTTTCTTCAAGAATTAATCAACACTTATGCATGTGAACTCATGAACTTTAAACTCTCTTCTAAGACCATCTATGGGGCACATGAGAGAACAATCTCACGCTTTTAGTTTAGCCTTACATACCTGGGATGAAGCTATCAACAATCAAGCTCTCAAGAATCCTCTAGAATTCTTCAATCTTACATTTTTCTTCCTTCTCTATCAAACCCTAACTTCTCAATAACTTAGAAAGAATTTAGAATGGGGTTTTAGACCCAATTGACGCATCAAAACGACCCAATTTGATTGTGTTTTGAGTTTAGGAGCAATTAGAAATTGACCAGAATGCCCCCTCAAATAAAAAGAAATATTCCACTCAGAAAATGCCAAGTCCGCGTCGCGAACTGGGCGCGCACATGTTTATTTTTTCCCAAAAAATTTTCAAATGAGTTCTTTTATTCCCGTCAAAAAAATTAAGAAAATATAAGGCATGTCCGCATCCCAGGCACGTCGGGCCTTGGGCATGCACAGCCACTGGAAATTATTTTTCGATTTTATTGCTCTAAAATTTGAATGAGATCATTTTTCCACTCAATTTTCCATGCTGATTGCATATCCAGTCTCGGATTTGCAAACAGAGCATGGAAAGACGTGTTACGCGCACATCTCTATTCTAGGGGTATTTTGATAATTTTATCGGGTGTTATATCATCTCCCCCTTGGGATCATTCATCCTCGAATGATAAGTAAAGATGGATATCAAGGCTAGACTCAAACTCATCTCAACATTCATACCTATCAATCGAACTCTTGACTCTTTCTCAATCATCAATCAACTCTATTCGTACTCAAGAATAGACAATCAACTCAAGAAAAGATAATCAATTTAGCTAACAAGGAAATTTACCTTTAACATTCTCATCATTTGACATGAATAGGTGGGGATATTTTGCTTTCATCTCTTCCTCAGCTTCCCATGTGGCTTCCTCAATGAATTGATTTCTCCACAAGACTTTGACTGAGGCTATCTCTTTGGTTCTCAACTTCTGAATCTAACGATCAAGGATTTGCACCAGAATTTCTTCGTAGGTCAAGCTATCCTTCACTCCAATGCTCTCCACAGGAATCATCAAGTTAGGATCTCCCAAAAAAATTTTCAACCTCTCTTTAATGACCTTAACCTTCTCCATTGATTGATGGACAAGATCAGGACCAATTAACTCCACTTCTCCAACCTCAAACCACCTAATTGGTGTCTACATCTCCTCCATACAAAGCTTCCTAGAGAGCCATTTGAATGCTTACATGATAACTATTATCATATGCAAATTCAATCAATGGTAAGTGATCATCCTAATTTCCCTTGAAATCAAGAACACAGGCCCTCAACATATCCTCTAATGTCTGAATGGTACGCTCTACCGGCTATCTTTTTGTAGATAAAAGGTTGTGCTTAAATTCACTTTGGTATCCAATCCTTTCTAGAATGATCTCCAAAATTTGGAGTTTGATTGAGCTACTCTGTCCGATATTATGGACAAGGGAACTCCATGCAACCTCACAATCTCTTGGATGTACAACTTGGCATACTCATATGCAATGTTAGTAGTCTTAACTGCTAAGAAGTGAGTCGATCTGGTCATCCTATCCATGACCACCCATATTGAATCACATTGCCTTTGAGACCTCGGTAGACCATTAATGAAGTCCATATTGATCATCTCCCACTTCCATTCAGGAATCTCAAAGTTCTAGGATAATCCACATGGCCTTTGATGCTCAACTTTCACTTGCTGCCAATTTGAGCACTTTGACACAAATTCAGCAATATCCCTCTTCATTCCATCCACCAATAGACTTTTCTCGAGTCATGGTACATTTTGGTAAAGCCAGGATAAATAGAGTTTCTAGTGTTGTGAGCTTCAGCCATGATTCTATCTCGAATAGCATCAACATCAGGGACACATAATCTACTCTAGTATCTCAACACCCTATCTCCCCCTTTGGAGAAGACTATCACTTTCTATTTTTGGACAGCCTCCTTCAATTGGAGTATGATAGGATCTTGATCTTGCTTTTCTTTTACCTCTGCTACCAATGATGAAGCATACCCATTATGAACATTAACTCCTCCTTCATTATTCTCCTTTAGTTGAACTCCTAATCGAGCCAATCGATGCACTTCTTCAGTTAGTCCCTTCTTCCCTTCCTCAATATGGGTTGTGCTACCCATTGACAACTTGCTAAGAGCGTCAACAACAATGTATGCTCATGTCATAATCCTTGAGCAATTCCAACTATCTCCTCTATCACAGGTTAAGCTCTTTCTGACTGAAGACATACTGTAAGCTCTAGTGGTCGGTGAACACGTACACATGCACTCCATACAAGTAGTGGAGCCAAATTTTAAGTGCAAACACCACGCTGCCAACTCAAGATCATGGGTTGGATAGTTTCTCTCATGAATCTTCAGTTGTCTGGAAGATAGTCTATCACATTCCCTCCCTGCATCAGCACATATCCCAATCCAACTCTCGAGGCATCACAATAGATTACAAAATCTTCCGTCCCGTCAAGCAAGGTTAAAATGGGTGCAGTAGTCAGTCTAGTCTTCAACTCTTGGAAACTCCTCTCACATTCGTCGGACCATTGAAACTTGACCTTTTTTTTAGTCAATTTAGTTAATAGTGCAAATAGGGAAGAAAATCCCTCCACAAATATGTGGTAGTAGCCTGCCAACCCCAAGAAACTTCTTATGATAGTTGGAGATGTCGGTCTAGGGCAGTTCTTGACCACTTCAATCTTCCGAGCATCCACTCGAATACTATTACCAGAGACAATATGGCCTAGGAAAGCTACTGACTTAAGCTAGAATTCATATTTTGAGAATTTTGCATACAACTCATGGTTCTTAAGTTTTTGGAGAACAATTCTGAGGTGATTTGCATGTTCCTCTTCATCTCTTGAATATACCAAAACTTCATCAATGAACACAATCACAAACATATCAAGATATTGTTTGAATACACTATTCATCAAATCCATAAAGGTTGTAGGTGCATTAATCAACCCAAAGGACATGACCAAAAACTCAAAATGGTCATATGTATCCTAAAGGCTGTCTTTGGAATGTCACATTCCCTCACTTTTAACCAATGGAAGCCAGATCTGAGGCACCCTGAAGCTGGTCAAACAAACCATCTATCCTTGGGAGAGGATATTTATTCTTTATGGTGACTTTGTCCAGCTGCCTATAGTTAATACACATTCTAAGAGCCCATCTTTGTTTCATACGAATAGGATAGGGACACCCTAATGAGAAACACTAGGCCTTATGAAGCCCTTCTCTAACAAATCTTTCAATTCTTCTTTCAATTCTTTCAACTCAGTAGGGACCATCTTATAAGATAGAATGATATAGGTGGGGTGTCGGGTAGAATATCGATCCTAAATTCAATCTCCCTATCAGGAGGGAGTCCAGGAAGATCCTCGAGAAATACTTTCAGAAACTCATTCACAATCAGGACTAACTCAAGAGTAGAAGACTCAATATCATCAGATTAACTCTCACAAAGTGATAGTACAACCCTTAGCAATCATCTTTCTGGCTCTAAAATATGAGATAAACTTTCATTTAGGTGCTACGAAATCACCCTTCCACTCAAGAACCGGTTCATTGGAAAATTGAAACTTAACGATTCGGGCTCTACAATCAACGAAGGCATAATAGGCGTGGAGCCAATCAATGCGAAGGATCAAATCAAAATCTGTCACATCTAACTTAATCAAAATGATACCTATGATTGATGGACACTACACAAGCTCTATAAACTCTCTCAGCTCGAATAGACTCACCCACTGGAGTAGAAACATCAAAGGATTCAAGAACTCTCAGGGATTCAAGAACTCTCAAGGATTCTATCAGATCTACTAGCCACATAAGGAGTTATAAGAGACAATATGGCACCAGAATATATCAACACATAACAATCAGTACAAAAGTTTTGAATCATACCCATCACAACATCTAGGGAGTTTTCCTATTCATGTTGACTACTCATGGCATACAAACAGTTTGTGACCCCGCTTTCACCTGTTGTAGTACCTCTCTGATTTCCTTTAACTAGTGTGGCTGGTGCAGAAGAATGGTCCCAGTCAGTACACTTTGGACAGTCTCTTTGTAGTGACTCGCTTGGCCACACCTATAGCATACATCACTGCCCTCACGGCATCTCCCCAATTGCAATTTACTACACTTGCCACATGTTGTCTTATCCAATGAACCTTAAGCCACACTAGCTCGTGACTGAGATCCATGGGCTCCAACATTTTGGGACCTCTGATCATTCCTAACTCTAGGTGCAGGTGTACTAGCAGATGATAGTGCTGGAAATCGCTTTCCATTCCCCTTCTTTCCAACCTCATGGCTGGATGTTTTTGCTTTCTTATTTTTGAAGTCCTCATTATCATGTTGCCTCTACTCATTAGCTTGTTACACAAAGGTCACTCACAAGCATTGATCCCCTCCCATCTCTCTTTGGCCCTCTATCCAACCCATCCACATACATTCTCATCCTTCCACTCATATCAGGAACCGTGTTCGGAGCATAACGGGACAGTTGGGTAAACTTCAGCCCATACTCTTGCACAGTCATAGAGCCCTGTTTCAAGTTCAAAAACTCGCTTACCTTTGCCATTTTTGGCTCTCTTGGGAAGAAGCACCCCAAGAAAGCTTCCTCGAACATAGCCCAAGTCAGCACGGGGGCATCCTCTCCTCTACCCTTCTTCCACTGGTCGAACCACAGTCTAGCCACACCCTTTAGTTGATAAGCAGCCAGTTCCACTCTGTCAGCATTAGCCATATGCATCACTTTGAACACTTTTGAAGCTTGTCCATATAGTTCTCAGGATCCTCAGCGGATGCAGACCCTGTGAACTCAGGCAGATTCATCCTCAAGAATTCTCGAAATCTAGAAATGTCCTAGGCATCCTATCGACTCACTCCTTGTATCGCAGCATGTGCTATGATAGCTTGGGCTAAAGTTTGAATAGCTTGGCAAAGCTCAGCATTGGAGACCTCATCTTGTGGGGTTGCACAACAGAGACAGTTGGTTCCACGACCTCCTCAGGTCCTTGAGGCTCGGATGGGTTGACATTCTATTTAGCGGGACATCCTCTACCTCTGACAACTCTTCTGGGAGGCATGATCACAATTCTGCAACGCACAAAGCACGAATTAGAAGAGAACTTACATAGACCATAACTCTATAGCATGATTTTAGAACATGAATGAGGGGAAACAATTCCTAATATCCTATAGCCTCCTCCTTATCAAGTGTGAGTGAATATACACCCGTAAACAAAACTCTACTAGATATGGATTCATAGACTCCCTAGGACACTTAAACTCATGCTCTGATACCAAGTTTGTCACTCCCCAGGAGGGGACACAAGATATAACCAGCATCCAGAGATTATTTCTAGTCCTCAGGTGAACCACTTGGCCTCATCACAATCATTCAACCAATAAGTTCTACTAATCAGCAAAAGGCATAAAGAATTTAAATGGGCATATCTATCTAATCTCAAATAATAATATAAATGTAAGGCTAGTGGAAATAACTAGCCTACAATCTTAACAATCAACATCAGACTCTAGTCTATGAAGTCTCTATCACTATCAGGTGGTACCAATGACAGACCCGTGGCTACCTCAATCAAAATAAAGCTAAGAAAGTCTAACTCTAAAGCAGGATGAAAATAAAAATAATGAATCCTCCGAACTAAGGGAGACTCACCAATCGGTTGAACATCCTAGATCCTCAACGATGCACCTGTTGATGATCTCCAATCCTTGTTTCTGAATCATTAAATGATGCAGCACTGAGTGGCGTGAGTAAGTGGAATATACGGTATGTAAAATAGTTAAATGAAACTGAAACAGGTAAAACAACATGAAACATCAATCAACATCAGGGATAATAACAATCAACATGTCAAATGTCTATCTAAAGCAAGAAGAAAGAGTACATAAGTGACCCATCGACCCATCAAACCTCATTAATCAAACCACTTATCTTAACTCAGAGTATTCAGTTTGGGAACTTTCTGGGAGTTTCTCTGATCCGACAATAATTACTTATGAGCCAGTGATTGTATAACAATCCCGCTGATATTGTCACAGTCATTTTGTACTTTCCAAGTAGGGAATGAATCGAAACCATAACGGACCAGTCCAAATGGAGGCAACAATATATAAGTCCTCTATTAATTTCAAGGACTTCTAATCAGAGGGAACCTCAACATAATGTAATATGATGGTCCTAATCCTCACCTACGCTTGGCTACATAGTTTGACGACTGTGAGTTGGATTAACTCTTATTCTTTAGGTGCTTGATACTCCTCCCACGACACAATTGTCATAAAACAACCTATCCATTAAACAATCAAATCATCTCAATCAACCTCTTAGAGGCTCTTATCATTCAATCGATCTCATAGAGACTCCAATCATACTATCACTTCAATTCTTAACCATTAGCTCAAGGCTTAGGACAATCATTTGGGAACAATTGAATAGGCAAATCATTAGTGTTCATTTGGAAAGACTTATAGACATCCAATACTATCAACCTATCATCATTCTCACATTCACATTCACAATCTCTATCAACATTCTCAATCAAGGCTCTAGACTCAATCCCTATCTTCATTCAAACAATCTTTATGAAATAATAGTAGGGTTTGTGCAGTAATTCATGTAAAAACATCCAATTCAAAAAAAGATTTTATGATGATCATCAATATACAAAAATACATGTAATAATATAATTTTTTTCAAGAATTAATCAAAAAACTATGCATGTAAACTCATGAACTTTCAACTCTCTTCTAAGACGATCTATGGGGCACATGACAGAAAAATCTCATATTTTTAGTTTAGCCTTACATACCTGGGATGGAGTTATCAACAATCAAGCTCTCAAGAGTCCTCTTGAATTCTTCAATCATACGTTCTTCTTCCTTCTCTCTCAAGCCTTAACTTCTCAATGACTTAGAAAGGACTTATAATGGGGTTTTAAACCCTATTTACGCATCAAAACGACCCAATTGGATCATGTTTTGAGTTTAGGAGGGGTTGGAAATTAACCGTAATGCCCCTCAAAATAAAAATAAAATTCCACTTAGAAAATGCGTAGTCCGCGCGTGCACATGTACATTTTTTCCCAAAAATTTTCGAACAAGTTTTTTAATTCCCGTCGAAAAAATTAAAAAAATATATAATGCATGCTCGCGTCCCAGGCGCGTGGCACCTTGGGCACGCATAGCCATTGAAATCATTTTGGATCAAAAAATAAATTTTTCGATGCGATTGCTCTAAAATTCGAATGAGACCATTTTCTCAATCAATTTTCTATTTTGATTGCATATCCGATCTCGAATTCGTAAAATGAGGCATGGGAAGACGCGTTATGCGCACATCTCTATTCTAGGAGTATTTCGGTAATTTTATCGGGTGTTAACAATAATACTCACATATTCATATCAAAGAGAGAAACAACATATTACATATGTTTGTATAAGAAAACAAAATGAGTTTACAAGTCATTTATAATAAGGTCCTCTCCACTTAAATTTGAGATAACGTATATACACACTAAAAGTTTCGCTAAGCCAAATCTCGTGATATGTTTTAACTAGTCTCTCTTTCCATGGTTCACAAAGAGAATCTACTAAAATAGCTAAATATTCCCTATTAGAGAGATCCACGTAATTTTTTAGTTTTATGCTTTAATTAAAAAAGTTGAATAAAACTAGCAACTGAAATTGTTGGGGACATCTTAAAAGACTTGAAATCTTTTAGCTTCTTCGCTCTTTCCCTTCGAATAGCCCTTTCATTCCTTGAAAAGTCTTGTGTCATTCTAGAGATACCACTTTTTATGACCTCTCGTCCTGGAACACTTGTTCTTTGAATATGTTTGGCTATTAAAATACTTTTTCGAAAAGCTCAAAATGAATAGATAATGAAAAAGTACATTCAAGTCAAGAACTTTAACTTTCACAATTCAAAATTACAAAAACAACAACTAATTTTTTAAAATAATTGCCAAAAACTGTCGTTTTCCAAAAAATCATATCTCACCCGTTTTACAATTATTTTTCTATTATAATATGTATTCAGAGACCTCGAAATGAGTAGATCATGAAGAAACAAATCTGGGCTGTAAAGCTAACTGGATATGTTTGAAAAAGAGGCAAAATAATAGCAGATTCGTCAAAAATGCAATCAAAGAACTGTGAAACATCAAAAGACCACAACTCACTCATTTTTAATTCGATTTGCTATTATAATATAGTTTTACAAAACTCAGAATGAGTAGATTAGGTTTATATAAAAACCAGGCCTAAAAAATCATTAAACAAGCATCAAATAGGACCTAAATTGTATCTATCTTTTTTGAAAAATTGTTAAAAACACCAATCATCAAAAATTCATCTTTTTAACCATAAATAGACGAAGATCAAGGCATATAAACATGGAATCAACAAACAACCAGCCATGCTCTGATATCATTTGTAAGCAAAATTAATGGGGCAAGACCAACGGGTCATACCTTTTTGACGATTTCACAAGCGTTGTTATGCTAGCAACAAATTCAGCCCCAGATCACGCTCCAGTCCTCTAGGAATACGAATTATATTTCACAAACCAAGTGCCTTGTGTTTGTTTTTGATGAATTAAGGATTCCTATCCTTCACTGGTTTTGCAACTCTTCTTACAGTAGTTTCCAAAGTCAAGTTTCGTTCAAAAATTTAACTGACTTCTGCAGTATATATTCTCTCTGTAACTTCCTTTTTCCATCTCATTAGGAATCAAACCACCTTCCCTAAAATAGGGAAGTGGTTGGTCGTTACAAGCACGTCCTAAATGAATGATAACCGTCCAATATTATTCTTCAAGATAAGATTAGATAGTTATTTAAATAACTGCACTACTGTAAATAAAAATCAGATACTCGGGTCGGGTTAAGATTGGATTGGGTTGGTCCACATGTTCGACCTATGATCCCAAAACAATCTTACACCATTTTCTCCCGACTGACAAAACCCAACAACAGTCGTACCCTCCATAATACCGGAAAACCCAAAGCCACCGCGACCCTGTCTTTTTCTTCCCTGTCTCGACGCTGGCAGCTCCTAGACCAACCATACTCACGCCTCTTTTTCGCCAAAAAAGCAACCCACAACAACCCAAAAAACAGCCACCAATCCCCACCCTTTTCCCGCCAAAACCACCAGCAAAACCCCTCAAAAACACCACCTAAAAAGTCACCCAAGCACTACTTCAAAACACCTCAAAACAGTGCCAAAAAGACCCCATGTCACCACCATTTTTGACCCTATTTCCCCACCTTTAAGCCACCTGATTTTAGCCCCCTAGACAGCCCTTCAACGAACCATTTCAACACCCAAACAATCACCAAAAAATACCATGAAAACCCACCAAAATCAGCCCCAAAAATGAACCCATTTGCTCCACCTCCTCTCCGTCCCTTTTTTGATAGAAAAACTACCATGCAACATCGCCGATGAATAGTCACCAAAGCGCCACCACCCATCTGCACCGAAAAACTCAATTGGGCTAGCAAACCAACAAGTTCGATCAACTGACTGCGGTCAATGAGCGCAACGATGGTGACTGATAAAATAGGATAAATTGAGTACGTATTTTGTAAA
This sequence comes from Solanum clarkiae, assembly GCA_011800125.2. Taxonomy (NCBI): domain Eukaryota; kingdom Viridiplantae; phylum Streptophyta; class Magnoliopsida; order Solanales; family Solanaceae; genus Solanum; species Solanum clarkiae. Next base: position 1,676 of record JAABOM020055730.1, on the reverse strand, counting down.
TACGTAATTATCTTAAATATATTAACCATATCTTTATTTTTCGATCGCCAGGAAGGGATAAAAGAAAGATCTTGTTGTTTCTTTAGCAGTTTCTGATCTCTGGAGGACCTCTCAGTAGGATTCGAAACCAGATGAAGTTCTGACCATCTATTAGAGAAAAAAGACTGAAAAGTTTCATAGTTAAATTTTCTAGTCTAAATTAATATTGATCTTGCATGTTAATGTTTGCTTACTTCCGTTGTTTCTAATGTACATGACTGATTTAAGTCCAAGACTTGTTGAAATTAGCACATATTTTCACCTATCATAGATTAATTGGTTGGTTGTTCTACTAATATTTCTTTTTTATTATTGTTGTGTGGAGAAAATTAAGTTCCTATTTACCTAATTTGATAGCTTATGGGAACTAAGATAATTTCTTTGCTAGCCTCCATTATAGTAAATTGGTGGAATACTTGGCTATTGATTCTTTCCTTTGTGACATTATTTTACTCCTTCCTTAATTGAGGTTCTATTTTTCTTTACTGGGTTATGATAAGAATCTCAAAGAATAATAAATCTTCTCAACTAATTTTTTGAACATTATTTTGGGGCTAATTTTCATGTCTAATTGATTCTTTGTTTGTTCTTACAATTTCTTTCCATCCATAAATTGATCCCCTTTATTTTACTTGGTTTATTTTTAGAAAAATGTTAACTGGATTACTTATTGTCTACTCTTTTGCTTATGGTAAATTACTTAATTGATATTATTCTTTGTATGGTAAACATGAAATCATACAATTGATTTTATTGTCTTTACTGAATCTCATTTTGTGCTATATAAATAGAGCTCTTTCCTAATTCAAAAGATACACTTTTTCATACAAAAAACAGAAAAGACTCTTGCAAAAATTCTTCATTTCTGCAAATTTTATTTTTCTCTCTTCTTTCTCTCAAGAAAAAATGACAACAAATAACAAAAAAAGAAGGAAGACGAATTCTTTGGTTAATTTTTACTATTTGGATTTTACGACTGGTAAGCATATTCTTATATCATTATTTTTTTGTGCATATTACTTCTTTCGTCTTGTATAGCAAGTTTTACATTCAAGTCTAGAGGTGAAGAGTCGCCTGGAATGGGGACGGACTCGGAGTAGACAGGCTTTGAAGTTTTTTTTATTATTTAGGTTGTTGTATTTTATTTTTCGCAAAAAGATGGAATAAAATATAGTGAAATTGGGGTTTATTATTGATCAGGAGGCTGGGATTTACGTGCTGTATTTTTTTTATTACTCTTTATTCCTTCCTCCCTTGTAAGCAAAATTTTTTCTCAAAATTCTTTTGTTAAAAGACCATTGACCAACTCTTTTTCAATTTGAGTTGGACAATGTGTATTGAAAAAATGGCTATCTCCTTGTAACACTCCAATTTTTTTTAAGCTAAGATCGAGTCATCCTTCATATGATATAGGATTTTAATTGAGGATTATTAATTGAGCATAGATGATAAAGTCAATTTCTTAGTATGGGAATAGAATTGGAACTCATATGAGGTTGTAGTTCTAATGTATGATTTTATAAAAGTTAGGTGAACCAATAACTTGTAAGTTGTATATAAGTGTTAGGATCAATTCCTAAGTATTTAAAGTATATTAGGTGTGATTTAGAGTCATAAGGGATCTTTTACATCAAGCC
>JAABOM020055679.1:0-15353 GCA_011800125.2 Solanum clarkiae | reverse complement strand
CTAGAAGTCCAAAGAAAGAGATTCTGCTTCTTGAGGATTCATATTATTCAAGAAGCCCAAGAATAGTGTATGATAACGCCTATGATGGAAGTATAATGCCCTTCAATGATTCAAGTGCTTCCATGGATCTGGCTGACAGACTACAATTATGTGTTTTTGGAGAAAATATCCATCAAGTTGTCAAACTTCAGGCAGTTTCCTAGAGATCTTGAATGCCATTCTTAGAGAGAAAATACATCAAGTTGTCAAACTTCAGGCAGTTTCCTAGAGAAGGAATAGAGAGGGTAAATTTTGTAATCGGTCCTGAATGAAGGGTCAAAAGGTGGTATATGATATTTGTAAATTTAATTTACGGGGATATCAAGTCTTTTGTTGTTTCCCAAAGCGTTTGATCAAGCGTTAATTGTGGAAGATTGCTCCAGATATACCTCCATTTCTTTAGATAAGATGCTTGTTCTCACAGCATCTCGCAAAGGCAAATGCATTAGAATGTCATCGATTATATCATTAGGAAGTTAGCTAAGTGTATCTCGAGGTACACATTGACATCTAATCCTTTTTCTCTCGGGAGGCATCATACGACAATAATCCCTAATCGACCCTAGAATCTGCATAAAATGAACAAGAATACGGACGAATCAACAAGCTGTAGGGACAGAGTACACAGACAGCAGACAAAAATTGAATTATTTACGGAAGGAACCATTTACATCAATCTTTTGATGCTATAAGCTTATCAATCCAAGATAGTTACAAGATAAGGAGAAATTGGTTTCCTTCATTTGGTTGCTTTCACTCAAAAAATGAGCTTTGGCTATCGGATATCAAAGTAGCACGCTAAAATTGTCACAGAATTACGCTTAGTTATATTTAAAAAATATACATATCTAGCTCAGATCCTTCTTGTCAAGTAAAAACACAATGGAAACCGATTACTATCAACGCCAAAACTTCATATTTTTATGATCCTCTTCGTGTTACTATAAGCAATTTAATTTTATTTGTTAAACACTAGTAGTACCAATACTAGATTGTCCATCCCTGAAACGCGTGGACACACTTGTCGTCTACTTTTAGGAAATGTTTGGCACTTTCTATCATGTGCTTGTCATACCAGTTTTATCTAGAAAAACAAGTTCTTTCTATTACATTCTCGTCACTCATTATTTTTCTAGAAAAATAAGTTCTTTATATCACCTGCTCGTCACACTTTATTTTATCTACAAAAACAAGTTCTTTCTATCACGTGCTCATCACACTTTATTTATCTACAAAAACAAGTTTTCTCAATCACGTACTCATCACACACTTTATTTTATCAAGAAAGACAAGTTCTTTATATCATGTGCTCGTCACACTTTAATTTATCTAGAAAAAGATAAGTTCTTTATATCACATGCTCGTCACACTTTATTCTATCGACAAAAACAAGTTCTTCTGTCATGTGCTCATCACTAAATGTCTCCTCCCCTACCCTCAACAGACCAATCCCTATACCCTATCCCCAATAAAGTATTTATAAAAACTTCAGAGACAATATTTTTTACTTACTTACCAAACATGAGAGGACAAGCAAGAAAACCACTTTTTTAGTGGTACCATTTTCCATCATAACACACCCTAAATGTTGATTTACTTAAAAACTGTTACCAAACAATGGAGAACATTGAATTAATTTGAGCAAGAGGTATTACCAAGAAAAAAGCGAGGGTGAACGTGAACTACTCCTAACATATGTTGGATGAAACTGAAGAGGCTTTCAAAGTCACCCTTAGAGCTGTTAATATAGGCCGGCTCAGCCCATCCGAGCTGACTCATACACATTTAGAAACTTTACTAGTCAGGCCGAGCTAGCCAATTATTTTAATGGGACAAAATGCAATCAGTCTAATCCACAACTACGTGTGCTAGGGGCCAATTGGGCTAGCTCACCTTTTTAAAATACATTTTTTATAATTTAATTATAATTATAATTTATTAGATAAATATTGATGAGAAAAATATTGTATGGTATTTACTATTTGTTAATCAACTCTCAACTCTATAAATAAAATAATCTTATTAATACTATTAAGTTTGGCTTCAAATAAAGATTTGATTGAATAACTTTAATTTGAAATTGTTGTCATTATATGTAAAAATATCTTGGATACAATTGTACCAAAAACATAATTTTTATATTTTGTTTCTAGAACTTTGTAATATTATGTGCATGGTTTACGACTTTAAGTCTGGACTCCTCTTGTTAGTTTTAAAAATATTCAATTTTTTTTATTTGGCCCACAAGTCTGCCCAACTCACATTGCTCAAGCCCTACAATTTAGCAGGCTTATTCGGACAGAGCTGTAAAACTCTATTCTTATTATGTGTATTAGTGTATGGATCTTTTGGTGGTATGATTTTGATAAGTTCTTCTACAAAATATCTATAAAGTAGTCCTTGATGACTGCAGTGAGTATGTGTAGGAAGAAGGATTTACTGGAGTAGATGCAAAGGAAGTCCATGCAAAAGAGGGCGAAATACAATAGAGGGACTTCAAATGGGTTGTGGATACAGCAGGAGCAAATTTAGGATAAAGCATCCAATCCCAAGAGTAGCTAGATCAAGTGACACCTATAAAAGAGAATGTGAAGGCAATATGGGTGACACCACAGAAAATAGGAAAAAGTAAAACAGTAGAGGCTCAGCAGGGGAATCAACAATTAACAAAACTTCAATTCCTTTCGAGTGTTGGAGGTAATGGGTGAAGTATGAACCACCATAAGAGGTTGAACATATTAGACAAGCTAGAAATATTGGCAATTAATGAGTCCTTAATCCATCATGGCGATGGTTAACATGTTAATTTGGAACATGAGAAAGCTCCTCTGCGGTGAAGAATAAGTTGGTTTAGTTGGACTGTTAGAAACAAAGATATAAAAGTAATAAGATTGAACAGATTGCTGATAACTTTTTGGAGGATGGAGTAACATTATAAATTTGGTGGAGCATTACGATTGAAGAATATAGATCACATGGAGACCAGACTACAACAAAGTGATCCCCAATAGATATAACTACTCAAAATAACACATGTGAGGTGTTCTATAACCCACATAATTGTCATACATAATAATTTATGTGTATGCCTATAATGCAAAGTATAGAAATATATAGCAGAAGAAAAGTATAATTATATGACCTTCTGCAAGCCCAAGATCGTTAACTAAAATAAAAAATTCAACTAAAAAAGAGGAAGTTGGAAAGAAGTAATATTTTAAAGAGGAGAACTTTGAGAAGAAGACTTCTTGAATTGCTTTCAATTCTTCGTTTTGGGTTGGATTGATACAAATGTACAAGACCATCCCTATTTATACTTATCTATAAATGGTTCTAGATGCTAAATGATCTAGACTATTTACGATTTTCTACAAATATCATCTATAGAATATCTAAAAGAAAATTCTAGTAACTTTATCTTTTACTCTAGAATATCCAGATATTTCTATAAGATATTTATCCTAAATACTATACTAGACTATTCTAGCAACTAATCTATAATATTCCAAAAAAATCATCTTTATTTTTGACACTTTCCCTTAAATTGATTTTTTGGAAGCTACCCCAAGCTTGTCACAAAGGAACTTAAACGAACCTTTGCATCTTTCTTAAGTGAATATCTCAATAGTTTTCTTCTGACTCCTCTTAGTTCGTCAAATGATGAAGGTTTTCTGTAATCAATTGGCCCTACAAAGAAACAAGAAATATGTATTGATAAAATCTCCATTTCTATAGCAGGCTGGTTTGATAATACTTTTACTTTTTCATGACCTTTTCAAACTATGTGAATTATCTCGTTGGTGAGTTCCTAGACTTCCCCTTTCTCTTAGCTTTTTGATATTTTATACTATCTCAAGAAACATCTGACCCGATAATGACCTGATCATCAATCTTTTTTGTGAAGCCTCGGCATCATAATGCAATCCACCATCAGATTTTCTTTCTAGCTCTTCAATAGCTTGTTTATCAGCTTCAAAGCTTTCAAAGATTTATACCATCTTTCTCTCCATTTGAAATTGTAACTTCAATTTTAGCTTCATCATCTATTTGGTATTTTACTTCTTTATATGCTTCAAGTATTTGTTCTGAGCTAGTGAATGACCTTGATATGACGGATGATTGTCCAGAGACTTCAATTTCCACTACATCTTCCTCGATTCTTTCTCTATTTTGGTTACCACTGGCATATATAATTTCAAACAGTGCTTCTTTCGGATCTACTTCTTTGATAGAAGCTTACATATCACCAGTATGAATATCTAAGAGAGTTTCTTGCTTCATATCAATGACACTAGTGTCTTACTTCTCCATGTGATCAACTGGATTATATTCTATATCCTCAGTGCAATCTCTTTCAAGGTTGATAAAAACCATGGCATCTATTTCTCGAGCCTCAGATAAGAAGAATCTTCCCAATCTTCTTTTTCAGTAGCTTTCTCAATTTTAGCCATATTGCTCTTCATGGCTCGACCATATCTTTTTATGTGTCCTATTTTGCCACATTGATAGCATTTGAGAGGTTTCTTACCATAATAGTTAAAAGACTCTTCGTTCTTTAAAGGTGAACTTGAACCACTTGAGGATCGATCATATGGCTATCTCTTGCTTTTTTATTAAAGTTCCTCTTGTTAGCTACAATAGCATTTCCTTCCCCTTTATTAACAAATACACTAGCCAATTATTCGGTTAGTAACCCTGTGATGACAATAAAATCTCAAATTCCTCCAAGAGTGGTTGTTGAGCCCACCCTTGAATTGACGTCACAAATGAAATATATTCAAGCTTCAAATCACGAATATAATTCTTCTCATTGGTGATTCAGAGATAGCCTCCTCTGGATTTAATAAAGATATCTCAGAACACAAGTTCTTAATCTTCACAAAATACTCGATGACAGAAAGATCACCTTAAGTAGTGTTAGTTAATTCATTCCCCAATATCTATAGCTGAGCTTCGTTCTTCTTGTTGAACAGTTGATCGAGAGTCTTCTATGTTTCATGAGCTAATTTACATCTTATAATATGATTAAATAAATCGGAGGAGATTGTCCTCTTGGGGATAAATTCTATCTTCACATTAATCTGCTTTCACTTCTTTTATGCACTACTATTTTTCAATTCGTCATCAGGAGGACTTGTGTTACTCCCATTAACAACATTCCATAAATCTTCACCCACAAGATATGATTCTATACATGTCTTTCATGCCTTATAATTTGACTGATTTCAACAACTCCATCCCTATTCTATTTTATATTGCCTACGAAGGTCATGGTTCTTAGATTGAGAGCATTTACTTCAATGTGATCCAGAATAACTGAAAGTATATCCATATTCTCAAGCAACGGGCTATGAGTGATTAAACTTTCAAGCAATTTGGAAGTAATGGTGACTTTCCATAGGCTCAGTGTAACTAACTTATCAAATCCTTTGAAGGACGATGGAGGACGTACTATGCAGCTTTCGAGGAGAAGGTCTCCCTAGAAAGGAGAAGGAGTATTTTGGAAAAAGGAAAACTTCTCTCTGCTTTCGGAGGGAAAATAAAAAAAAATCAATTTTACCACAAATGGAAAGACAACAGAAAAGTGGTAAAAACCTTGCTAAATAAAAAGCACATATATGTTAGAGATGGTCCATAAACTAAAAAGAAGCTGGGAAAATGTTAGAAGAAATGATAAAAGGATTGTAGATCTAAGTAAGCATCTCACGATAAATAGTTGAATCTTACTAGATTGAACAATGAACATATAGGTGAACACAAGGCGAAAAAAGAATAAGATCATAAAATAAGATTTGGATAAAACTCACCCTCAAAAAGTCAGAAACCTTCATAGAAAGAGATTTGATGAGCAAAAATAAATTACTTTTTAATGAAGAAGCAAATCGGTATCCCCTCTATCAGGTTTATAAGTCTCCTATTGACTATTGCGTTAGTCCCTTAGTATTTAAATTGAACGAAGCAATACAGTATCAGCCTTGTTGATTCAAACGCCTCCTCTTGTCTGCAAATATATTTGCCTAAAAATGAAGAAGTGAAAGAGAATGTTTTGTGTTGAATTTTTCCCTTGAAAACTATGTTTGAATTGCCAAAATTGAACAAACATAGTTTTCAGAAATCAATGGTATGGAACATGAATCATCATGAATGTCGCCATTATCCTAAATCAGGAGCTGCGGGGGGCTACAATTCTTCAAGTGTTGTCGAATGAATTCAGGGGTTTTGATAAGAGTGTACCAATTCTTACAGACACATTTTGAATCACAATAATGACTTGACAGGACATCTCAGCAGAATCTCCTTCACTATATACTCAAGGAAATTAGCCACACAATCATCCATAGTAGTACAGGTGAAGAAAAGAAATGATGAGGGATTCAACCAACAATTTGCTTCCTTAAATAGACAAGCAAGAAATTGTTATCATAATTCGTTTTACCAACATCAAAATTTTATTCTACTTTTAAGTCATGCTAATCTAAATACTTTGACTACATTTCTCATACTAAATTTTATTCTACAATTAGTCGTGCAAATCTAAATACTATCCAATCTTCTAGTTTTGCTTTGACTACTTCTCCCTTTAGCAACCATTTAAGGAATAAGAATAATTTTTTTACTAATTTTACCGAGGAAGATGTAGTGGAAATTGAAGTATCTGGACAAACATCTGTCATATCAAGGTCATTCACTAGCTCATAACAAATACTTGAAGCATATGAAGAAGTAAAAGACCAAATAGATGATGAAGCTAAAATTGAAGTTTCAATTTCAAATGGAGAGAAAGATGTATAAATCTTTGAAAGCTCTGAAGCTGATAAACAAGCTATAGAAGAGCTAGAAAGAAAATCTTATGGTGGATTCCATTATAGTGCCGAGGCTTCACATAAAATTTCTCATATTAAATAGAAGATTCGATAAAATTAGTAAAGAAATTATTCTTATTCCTTAAATGGTTACTAAAGGGAGTAGTCAAAGTAAAATGAGAAGATTGGATAGTATTTAGATTTTCATGACTAATTGTAGAATAAAATTTAATATGAGAAATGTAGTCAAAATATTTAGATTTGCATGACTTAAAAGTAGAATAAAATTTAATGTTGGTAAAATGAATCATGATAATAGTTTCTTGCTCGTCTATTTAAGGAAGCAAGTTGTTGGTTGAATTCCTCATCATTTATTTTCATCAGCTGTACTACTATGGATGATTGTGTGGCTAATTTCCATGAGGATATAGTGAAGGAGATTCTGCTGACATATCCTGTCAAGTCATTATTGCGATTCAAATGTTTCTGTAAGAATTGGTATGCTCTTATCAAAACCCCTGAATTCATTCAACAACACTTGAAGAATCGTATCCCGCGCAGCTCCTGATTTATGATAATGGTGACATTCATGATGATTCATGTTCCATAACATTGATTTCTGGAAACTATGTTTATCAATTTTGGCAATTCAAACATAGTTTTCAAGGGAACGACTCAACATCCATGAGTACAAATATAAAACACGAAACATTCTCTTTCACCACTTCATTTTTAGGTAAATATATCCGCAGACAAGAGAGGTGTTTGAATCAACAAGGCTGATACTATAATGCTTCGCTCAATTTAAATACTAAGGGAAATAACTCAATAGTCGAGAGGAGACTTGTAAACCTGGTAGAGAGGTTTACTAATTTGCGTCTTCATTAGAACTAATTTATTTTTGCTCATCAAATCTCCTTCTATGAAGGTTTTAGACTTTTTGAGAGTGAGTTTGATTCATCCAAATCTTATTATATGATCTTATTCTCTTTTTGCCTTGTGTTCCCTTATATGTTTTTCAATCTAGTAAGATTCGAATGTTTATCGTGAGATGCTAACTTATACCTACAATCCTTTTATCATTTCTTTTTACATTCGCCCAGCTTCTTTTTAGTTTATGGACCATCTCTAACATGTATGTGCTTGTATTTAGCAAGGTTTTTACCACTTTTCTGTTGTCTTTCCATTTGTGGTAAAATTGATTTTTTTTCCTATTTTCCTAGGCTGCCGGAGCTGTTGTACCAACAAAGCTTCCTTATGATCTTAAATGTCTTAAGTGTCTTCGCCTAAATGACATTTGTCTGAGTCGATTGGATGAGGTTCATTTGGATTATTTCTCTCTGCTTCTTTAAGTGATGATGGTTTTCATAAGTTCATGCTCCTTATATCCATAGTAATGTTACAAACATGGATTTTCTTTCCAGGTGTTCAATGATGATGATAGTGAAATTCCCACACTAGATTCTCTTGACGACTTTGCAAATGCGACATAGGTGTCACAGTTCACAGAGTCATTAACTCTGTAAGTCTTGGTAAGCCTGCGTAATGTAGATCTGTTATCCATGAGACTCATGCTCCCAAAACTCATCAAGTTTTAAGGCTTCTCGGATGTGCCATGAATCTTCTCAAATAGGTTAACAGGCACAAAGCGTGAAAAGAGAGTGATTAAGCTTCTATTAGCCAAATCTCTAATGATCGTAAGGATGGTAGCCAAAAGAATCTCATGAAACAGGACGCGAGGTGCTCAAATCACCTTATTCTTGTTGAATTGTCCCTAAATGCTAAAAAATACCACGCAGGTCAGGCTGAGACTATTGAAATTCTTCCCTAGGTGATCATGGACGGTGTTCTAAAGGTTTCATATAGAATTGATCGGAAGTCATACCACCATAAAATTCATAGGCTAACACACACAAAAAATTGAGAAAAAATCACAAATCAAGCAAAAGCTATTGGAATTCTTCTCAGGTCATCATGGACAATTTTCTTAAGGTTTCATGGAAAAATTGGCTAAAAGTCATACTACCAAAAAACTCCATGGACTAATACATTTGAAAAATAGAAAAAAAAACTCATAATTCCTGTTGAGTGACCCTAAAGGATAAAAAGTGTCACGCAAATCAAATAGAGGCTTTTGGCAGTCTTTTTGAGGTCATCACAGATAGTTTTGTAAAAGTTTCGTAGAAAAATTGATCAAAATCCATATTATTGAAAACTTCATGGTCTAACACCTACGAAAAATGGAGACAATCGCCTTATTCATGTTGAATGCCCCCTAAATGCTAAAAAATGATACACGAATCAAGTCGAGGCTATTGAAATTCTTTCTAATTCAGCACCGATAATTTTGTAAAAGAAAAAAATTGATTGAAAGTCATACCACTAAAAAATTCATGGAATAACACTTATAAAAAAAACTGAAAACTGTCTAATTCCTGTTGATAGACTCCAAAATGCTAAACAATACCATGTGGATCAAGCCAATATTATTGAAATTCTTCATCAAGTCATTAAATATGGTGCTCTAAAGGTATTAGAAAAAAATTGACGGGAAGTCATACCATCGAAAAACCTGTAGGCTAACACATACATGAAATGGAGAAAATCGGTTAATTCCTATTGAGTAGCCCCTAAATGCTAAAATATTTCATGTGGATCATGATGAGGCTATTGAAATTATTCCCAGATCTTCACAAATGGTTTTATAAAGGTTTCGAAGAAAAATTACAGAAAGTCATACCACTAAAAAATTCATGGGATAACCTATAAAAATAGAAAAAATCTCATAATTCCTGTTGAGTGACCCTAAAGGGTAAAAAGTGTCACGCAAATCAAAAAGAGGCTTTTGGCAGTCTTTTTGAGGTCATCACAGATAGTTTTGTAAAAGTTTCGTAGAAAAATTGATCAAAATCCATATTATTGAAAACTTCATGGTCTAACACCTACGAAAAATGGAGACAATCGCCTTATTCATGTTGAATGCCCCCTAAATGCTAAAAAATGATACACGAATCAAGTCGAGGCTATTGAAATTCTTTCTAATTCAGCACCGATAATTTTGTAAAAGAAAAAAATTGATTGAAAGTCATACCACTAAAAAATTCATGGAATAACACTTATAAAAAAAACTGAAAACTGTCTAATTCCTGTTGATAGACTCCAAAATGCTAAACAATACCATGTGGATCAAGCCAATATTATTGAAATTCTTCATCAAGTCATTAAATATGGTGCTCTAAAGGTATTAGAAAAAAATTGACGGGAAGTCATACCATCGAAAAACCTGTAGGCTAACACATACATGAAATGGAGAAAATCGGTTAATTCCTATTGAGTAGCCCCTAAATGCTAAAATATTTCATGTGGATCATGATGAGGCTATTGAAATTATTCCCAGATCTTCACAAATGGTTTTATAAAGGTTTCGAAGAAAAATTACAGAAAGTCATACCACTAAAAAATTCATGGGATAACCTATGAAAAATGGAGAAAATTGCCTTCCCTATTACCCCTAAATATGAAAAAGAAAATGGTACGAATTAGGTTAAAGCTAATGGAATTCCTCCCCAGGTCACTAACAGATGATTTTATAAAGGTTTCAGAAAAATTGACCCGAAGTCATATTACCAAAAAAAATTCATGGGCTAACACATATCAAAAATAGAGAAAATCATTTAATTATTATTAACTGGGCCCTAAATGCTAAAAACGTAGTGTAGATTAGGCTAAGGCTATTAGACCAGGTCATCATGAATGATTCTGTGAAGGTTTTGCAAAAAATTGACCGAAAGTCATACCATCAAAAAATTCACCGTCTAACATATATGAAAAATAGAAAAAATTATCTAATTCTTGTTGAGTAGCCCTAATTGCTAAAAAAATGTCATGCGGAATGGAATGAGGCAATTTGGAATTCATCCTCAAGTTATCATGGATGGTTACGTAAGGATTTTTCAAAATATTAACTAAAAGTTATACCAACAAAAAGTCGATGGGCTGATACATATAAAAAAAAATAAAGAATTCTAATCCCTATAAAGTAGCTCCTAATTACTAAAATATGCAGTGCGAAACAGGACGAGGCTATTTAATTCCTCCAGGGGTCATCATGGATGATTCTGGAAAGGATTCATGAAAAAATTAACTGAAAACACAAAAATTCATGGGCTAACACACACGAAAATAAAAAAAATCTCATAAGTCATCACGGACAGTTCTGTTAACGTTTCGTGTTAAATTAATTGAAAATTACATACCACCAAAAAAATTATGGTCTATCACACAAGAAAAATGAAAAAAAAAATTATCTAATTCTTGTTCAGTAGACCCCTAAATGCTAAAACATATTGCACAAATCAAATCGAGGCTATTGGAATTCTTTCCTAGATCATCACGGACAGTTCTGTAAAGTTTTCACAGAATAATTGACTAAAAGGCATACCACCAAAACATTTATGGGTAAACACATGAAAATTAGACAAAATTGCCTAATTCCTTTTGAGTGGCGCCATAATACTGAAAAAATATCACGCTGATTAGGCTGAGGCTATTGAAATTAGTTCCTAGATTATCATGATAGCTCTATAAATATTTCATGGAAAAATTATAGAAAAATCATACCACTAAAAAATTTATGGATTAAAAAAGAATGAAGAAAATTATCTAAGTTTTTTGAGTGCCCCTAAACGCTAAAAATGTCACATGAATCAGGATGAGGCCAATGAAATTAGTTCCTAGGTCATCATTCTGTAAAGGGTTCGTAGAAAAATTAATTGAAAACACATACGACCAAAAACTTCATGGGCTAATACACATGACAAATGGAGAAAATTGTCTAATTCTTATTAAATTGTTCGTAAATGCTACAAAATGTTGCATGGGTCAAGTCGAGGCTATTGAAATTCTTTCCTAGATCAACATGGACAATTTAATAAAGGTTTTTCAAGAAAATTAATTGAAAGTTATATCACCCCAAAACTCACGGGCTAACATATAAAATAATGTAGAAAATCATCTAATTCGTGTAAAGTGACCCTTAAATGTTGAAAAATGCCACTAGGATCAAGCTACGACTATTGAGAATATTCCTTAGGTCATCATGGATATTTTATGAGGGTTTCATGGAAAAATCAGAATAAATACCACAAAAAACTCCATGGGCTAACACACAGTAAAACAAAGAAAATTGTCTGATTCTTGTTGAGTGACCCCTGAACGCTCGCGCGAATAAGAAGGAGGCTATTGAAATTCTTTTTGAGGTATCATAGATGGTTTTATAAAGGTTTCATAGAAAATCTGATCGAAAGTCTTACCACAAAAAATTCATGAGCTAACACATAAGAAAAATGGAGAAAATAACGTAATTTTTGTTGAGTGGTTCCTAAATGCTACAAAATATTGTGCGGATCAAGCTGAGGTATTGAAATTCTTCCCCGGACCATCAAGGATGGAATATTATTGAGTTCATACCACCAAAAAATTCATCAGTTAGTACACACCAAAAATGAAGAAAATCACCTATTTCCTTTTGAGTATCCTCTAAATGCTAAAAATGTCACAAGAATTAGGTTGAGGTTATTAAAATTCTTCCGTTTAGTACCATAGACGATTCAATTAAGGTACCTGTAAAATATTGATCAAAATCCATGCCATCAAAAATTTATGGGCTAACACACACAAAAAATAGGAAAAATCGCCTAATTCCTGTTGAGTAGTTTCTAAGTGTCAAAAAATCTATTGCAGATAAGGATAAGGCTATTGAAATTCTTCTCATGTCATCACAAATGGTTCTATAAAGGTTACACGAAAAAATTAATTAGAAGTCATACCACCAAAAATCTATTGGTTAATGCACATGAAAAATGGGAAAATTACAAAATTTTTATTGAGTAGCCCCTAAATGCTAAAAAATATCGGACGGATCGGACCGAGTCTATTGGAAGTCTACCCTAGGTTATCACCAATGGTTTTGTAAAGATTTTGTGAAAAAATATCCAAAAGTCATATTAACAAAAAATTCATGCGCTAACATACATGAAAAATAAAGAAAAATCGCCTAATTTCTATAGAGTGGCTCTTATATGCTAAAAGATGTTGCCCGGATTTAATCGAATCTATTGAAATTCCTCCCTTGGCCATCATGGATGGTTCTATAAAGGTTTGAGAAAATTGATCCAATGCCATATCACTGAAAAATTCATGGACTAACACATATGAAATATAAAGATAATTGCATAATTCTTTATAAGTGGTCCCTAAATGCTAAAAATGCTACTCCGCCAAGGATATTGAAATTCTTTCCCAGGTCATCACAAATGATTCTATAAAGGTTTCACCAAAAAATTGACCGGAAGTCATACCATAAAAAAATCATGTATAACACACATAAAAATGGAGAAAATCACTTAATTTCTATTGAGTGAACCCTTAAATGCTACAGAGTGGTGTGCAAATCAGGAAGAGGCTATTGTGATTCTTCCCTCGGACAATCCTATAAAAGTTTAATAGAAAAATTTATTAAAATCTATATCACCAAAAAATCCATAGGATAACACACATGAAAAATTAGAAAAAAAAATAGCCTCGTTCTTGTTAAGTGGCCCCTAAATGCTGAAAATTATTGTGTGGATCAAACTGAGCATATTGGAATTCTTCACCAAGACAACACGAATGGCTCTACAAAGGTTTTGTAGAAAAATTGATCAAAAGTCATATTGCTAAAAATCAATGGGCTAACACACAAAAAAAAAATTGAGAAAATTTTGTAAAAGGTTTCAAAAACTTTGGTCAGAAGCCATACTACCAAAAAATTTATGGGCTAACACAAAAAAAAATAGAAAAAATTGCCTAATCCGATTAAGTGGCCCCTAAAAGTTAAAAAAATATTGTATGGATTAGGCTGAGGCTATTGGAACTCTTCCTTAGGTCATCACAAAAAATTCTATAAAGGTTATCATGGAAAATCTACCAAAATTCATACCACCAAAAGATTCATGGGCTATCATACGAAAACAGAGAAAATTGTCTATCTCTTGTTGAGTGACCCTTAAACGCTGAAAAAATGATTGATGATTTACGTCGAGACTATTAAAATTCATTCTCTTGTCATCAAGGACTATTTTGTAAGTATTTCATAGAAAATTTGATAAGATTTTTTATTTATAAAGTTGAGAGTTGATTAACAAATAGTAAACATCATACAATATTTTCTCATCAATATTTATGCTAATAATTTATAATTAAAATTAAATTATAAAAAAATATTAGTTTAAAAATGTGGACTAGCCCAACTGGCCCCTAGCCCACGTAGTTGTGGGTTAGGTTGATTGCATTTTGGCCCATTAAAATAATTGGCTAGCTCGGCCTGACTAGTAAAGTTTCAAAGTGTGTATGGCTTAGCTCGGATGGCTGAGTCGGCCCTGTTAATGGCTCTAAGGGTGACTTTGAAAGTCTCTTCAGTTTCACCCAACATCTGTTAGGTTCATCCTCTCTCAGGATCAAATTCATCCTTTTTCAGGTTCATTTCTCCTCTCTTTAAGAACCATATATTTATAATAAGGACGGTGTAAAAGAGATCGAAAGGAGTAATTTATTAGTTCTAATTATAATAAGGTGATATCTTTATATATTTCTATGGATATTTTTAGCATCAAATTATTTCTAATTACAGTAAGATGATATTTTTTAGGGATGGTAATTAGGCGGGTTGGGTCAAATTTGAATAGGTTATAATGGGTCAAGATAATAAATTGATCAAGACTCAATCCAATACAACACAACCCAACCCAAGTTGCTTGGGTCAAAGTGGGTTGAGTAACGGGTTATAGAGCGGGTCAAGACTCAACTCAACCCAATTTTATTACAGGCTTGTTTGGAAAGCCCTCATGTAATTGAGAATTTGTGTAATTGAGTGTAATTACACTCTTTGGCTTTTTTGGCAGACCAAGTAATTACTTGGTAAGAGTAGAATTAGGTGGAATTAAAGTAGTGTAATTACACTCTTCAATTCCCAAGGAGAAACTAGGAATTGATTTAATTACATGATGTAATTACACATCAAACTTTTTCACCTTTTCTTTTTAAATAAAAATATATTATTTGTATTATTTAAAAACAAAACAAAAATCTAATTTATTTATCATTTAAAAATAAAATAAAAAATAAGTAATAATATTATTTATTTAAAACCTATTTTTTAATTTAACTGTGTAATTACATTTGTCCTTTCAAACAAGCAATTGGAATTACACTGTAATTACACTCTTACGAACAAACAGGACAGTGCAATGATCAGAATGTGTAATTACTACCCTAGTAATTACACCAATTCCAATTACCAAGGTAACTTTCCAAACAGACCCTAAGTTTTACTTATTTTATTTGTTCTTTTTAATATTTTAGTATTTAATTAAATTATATTTTTCTTTATTATAACTATATAAATTATATTTTTCTTTATTATAGCTATATAGAATATATCAAATTAAAAAAAGTATTTAAAAAATATTTTAA
>JAABOM020055668.1:0-15353 GCA_011800125.2 Solanum clarkiae | reverse complement strand
TAGATATATATCATGTGTTGCATTAGACCATGCCCGATCCGTGGGGTATAGGAGCTCGGATAACTATGTTAGGGGTATGTACCTTACCACCAGGGTGTCCAAGTGTGAATGACATCTCCCAATCATAGTTGGGATTCTAGCTTGGTCTCTTCTACATATATGATATCTTATATGAGCATAAGTTATTGAAAGCATGTTTTACTTATATAATGATCATACATGTCATATTGTTATACTGTCCCGTTGTCTATGTTTATGCATTTTGCCTATAATGTCTATCTCTTGTTGCATTGCATCCCACATACTTAGTACATTCAAACGTACTAATGCATACTTTTGCTTACAAGATATAACCATGTAGGGACCGACGCTCAAGTTGATCCTCCTCCTCTTCCACGTGGCTACTCAGTGCTATTCTAAGCTTGTTGGTGAGTCCTCCATTTCGGGGGCCTTATTCTATGTTGCTATTATCCATGTATTGAGACACTTTCTTATGTTCTATTTTGACTATGAGGGTGAGCCCGGTCACCTTGTCTTGGCCCCCACTCTATCTATGTATTTAGAGGTGTTTGTTGGATAAATTGTGGAATTATGATATGACCTATGACTCCTTGTCTTGATATTGATGTTTTGGCGAGCCATCCCTTAGCCCTTTTGCTCCTTTATGCTTGTTTTATGTCTTTTACATACTTCCGCGAGCAATGATGTATAATAATAAGTTGAGAAGCTTGTTTGGGGTTCCTTCGGGTTTCCCACTCGTCGTGTCACGTCCAGGCCCTAGGTTTGGGTCGTGACAAACTTAGTATCAGATAACTAGGTCGAGAGATCCTTGGAGTCCAACACACCATGTCGAATGGAGTCTTATTCATGGTTGTGAAGTGCGCCATGACTATGAGTAGGAGGCTATGAGGTGTTTTAGGAAATGTTTCCCTTCTTCATATTCTATGTCGTGTTATAGAGTTGTAGTGAGTTTTTTCCCCATAACGATTGTTCTTTGCTATTTTAATCATGCCAAACACCTAGAGGAAGACAGGCCCAAACTCTCGAAGAGCAACCTAACAATGGTGAGCTTCGAGATGTTCTTACTATGCTTGCCCAAGTGGTGGCCAACCATGTCCAACAAGGAGCCCAAGCCCCTCATGCTAATACCTGGGGAGCTGGGGTAAGAGACTTTATGAGGATGAATCCTCTGATTTTCCATGGGTCAAAGGTGGATGAAGATCCACAAGAGTTCATTGATGAGGTCTACAAAATCTTAAATATCATGGGTGTTGGGCCAAATGAAAAGATGGAGTTGACGGCATACCAACTCAAAGGGGTAGCCCAATTTGGTATGAGCAATGGAAGGGTGAGATGGAGGTTGTTAATGTGGTGCTTTGGGAGGAGTTCAAATTGGCCTTCCTTAATCGATTTTTCCCTCTTAATCTTAGGGAGGCAAAGTTGATAGACTTTATGAACTTGAAACAAGGTGCTTTGAGTGTGAGGGAGTATGCCCTCAAATTTAATCAACTTTCAAATTATGCTCCTCACTTGGTGGCCGATCCTAGGTTGAGGATGAACAAGTTTGTTATGGGGGTTTCCGAATTGGTAAGTGAAGAATGTCGATCTGCCTTTTTAATTAGTAATATGGAGTTGTCTCGGTTGATGACTTATGCCGAGCAAATGGAGGAAGAAAAGTTGAGAAAAAGGAAGTGTCATGAGGCCAAGAGGGCTCGTTTTGAAGATAGGTTTCAAAAGGGTGCTGACATCATCAAGGCCAAGGGCCTCCTCATGCTACTAATAGAAGGTTTGCCAATGACTTCTGTAGGCCTCAAGGTGTGGGTGGAATGGCTCCCAACGATGTGTTCCCTAGATGTGGAAAGAATCACAAGGGACTATGTTTGAAGGGTTCCAATGCATGTTTTGAATATGGGGGAGCTTGGTCACAAGAGGGTGGATTGTCCAAGAAACCATGCAAGGTCCCGGGTGCAAATGCAGTTCCATTGGGTAGAGGTGGTCCTCAAGATGGTTCCCTTGGCACAACCAGTTTTATGCTCTACATGGGAGGTAAGGGGTCAGTGAGGTTCCCGGATGTTGTTACCGGTATGTTGAAAATCTTTGATTTTGATGTGTATGCTTTGATTGATCCGGGTGCCACTCTTTCCTTTGTTACCCCTCTTGTTGCTAAAAAGTTTCATGTTATTCCCGAGTTGTTGCATGAGTCATATGAAGTGTTTACTCCTATTGGTGACATTATTGTTGCTAGAGAAGTTTATAGAAGTTGTCCTATTTGCTTCTTAAATAAGTTGTTGTCTTGTGATCTTGTTGAATTAGACATGGTAGATTTTGATGTCATTCTTGGGATGGATTAGTTGCATGCATACTATGCTTCCATTGATTGTAGAACAAGTAGGGTCAAGTTTCAATTTTCAAATGAACCCGTACTTGAGTGGGAAAGTCAAGATGTGATGGTCAAGGTTAGATTCATTTCATGCATTAAAGCCCATAAGTTGATTTCTCGCAGGTGTTTGTATCATCTTGTAAGGTTTAAAGATGTGGAGTCCAAGGTCCCTTCCATTGAGTCGGTCCCCAATGTAATGAGTTTCTTAATGTCTTCCCGAATAAACTTCCCAGTGTCCCTCCCGAAAGGGAGATAGATTTTGGCATAGATCTCCTTCCTGACACTTAACGTATCTCTATTCCTCCTTACTGTATGGCCCTGGCGGAGTTGAAGGAGTTAAAAGAGCAATTGAAAGATTTGTTGGAAAAGGGATTTATTAGACCTAGTCAATCACCTTGGGGTGCTCCGGTGTTGTTTGTGAAAAAGAAGGATAGGTCACTTAGAATGTGCATTGATTACCGACATCTCAATAGGGTCACTATAAAGAACAGGAAAGACCTAGAGTTCCAAGTCGGTGATTGGGTCTATTTGAAGGTTTCTCCAATGAAAGGTGTGGTCCATTTTGGTAAAAAGGGGAAGTTGAGCCCAAGGTATGTTGGTCCTTATGAGGTGATAGAGAGGGTTGGCAAAGTAGCCTATGAGTTGAAGTTTCCTATGAAATGAACTTGGTTCATCTGGTGTTCCATGTCTCTATGTTGAGAAAGTGTGTTGGTGATCCTAATGCCATTGTGCCTCTTGATGTTGTGGGTGTTGCTGAGGATAACTTGACTTATGAGGAGGTTCCGATTCAGATCTTGGATAGGAAATAAAGAGATTGAGGAATAAGGAGGTGCCATCCGTTAAGGTCCTTTGAAGGAACCAACAAGTCGAAGGTGTTACTTGGGAGGTCGAAGCAGATATGCGAAAGTGGTATCCTTATCTTTTCCACTCCATTCAAGACTAAGATACTAATCCTAAGTCTCATATGTGATTTCAAGTCTTACATTTCAGCCCCTGTGTCATTCATATGTATTCATGTTTAAGTTGGTAAACTTATGATGATTTTACACTTATGTGAGAATTTGAAAATGGTGTTTACATGTTGAGTTGCATTCATGTTGGGGCTGATTTGCTCATGATCACTCTTGTCTTGTACGTCTCTTTTACATTAGGGGACGAATGTTCCTAAGGGGGAGATATTGTAATGACCCCAAAAAAGTTCCCCGAAATGTGCCTCGGAATGCCCAAAATTTTAATTTACATATCTTAAAATCCATTTGTTATTTCGATAATTCAACTTCATGTTTGTTGTCAGGGGGTCAAAATTAGGTGAAAAAGGGTCTAACCCCAATTTAAGAGCGAAAGATTAGCATTATAAATTTTTAAGTGACGAATCCTAGTGAAGTTTACACGTTCCCTCCGTGATGCGCCAAGGGCGTGTTTTGGTGTAATTCCTTCTCCACGTCCCCTCCACGACGCAGAGAGGTACATTTTGCCTGACATTGTTTTCCTATGCGATCCAAAATATTCTAAGTGTTGGGCCAAAGTTTTCCAAACGTGTTTTTATCTATACTTAGCCAAATACCACCCTTATATCATCCTAAACATTTCCAAATACTCCCCAAAACTCTTACCTATATTTTCACTCCAAAATTCAAGACTCAAAACCCTCATCCGGATGAACCAATTCCATCTCACTAGGTAACTTCAACTCATAAGCTACCTTGCCAACCCTCTTTATCACCTCATAAGGACCAACATATCTTGGACTCAACTTCCCCTTTTTACCAAAACGGATCACACCTTTCATTGGAGAAACTTTCAACTAGACCCAATCACCTACTTTGAATTCAAGGTCTCTTCTTCTCACATTGGCATAGGATTTTTGACGATTTTGGGCTATTTTCAACCTTTCCCTAATCATCCTAACCTTCTCAAGAGCCTCTATAACCAGATTCAGTCCCAATAAAGCCACCTCTCCAACCTCAAACCAACCAACCGGTGATCTACAATGTCTCCCATAAAGAGCCTCAAAAGGAGCCATACCGATGCTAGAGTGATAGCTATTGTTGTAGGAAAAGTTAACCAAGAAGATGATCATCCCAACTACCCTTAATCTCCAAGACACAAGCCCTAAGCATATCCTCGTGCTTGAATGGTTCTTTCGGCTTGGCCATCCATTTGAGGGTGGAAGGTTGTACTAACTTTAACCCTTGTACTAGAACCCTTTTGGAAAGACCTCCAAAAATGAGAAGTAAATTGAGCACCACGATCTGATATGATGGATAAGGGAACCCCATGCAACCTCACTAACTCATGGATGTACAACCTTGCATACTCTTCAGCCCTACATGTAGTATTAACCGGTAGAAAGTGCGCCGATTTCGTCATCCTATCAACCACCACCCATATGGAATCAAAAACCTTCCTAGTCTTGGGCAATGCAACCACTAAATCCATATTAATCACCTCCCGCTTCCAAGTAGGAATCTCTATGTCTTGGGTTAAGCCACCCGACCTTTGATGTTCGGCTTTGACTTGTTGACAACTATGGCAACCGGAAACAAATTTGGCAATGTCCCTCTTCATGCCTCCCCACCAATACACATCCCTCAAGTCCCTATACGTTTGGGTGGAACCAGGGTGGATAGAATAAGAAGAATTATGGGCTTCATCAAGGATTTCTCCCTCAAACCATCAACACAAGGCACACACAACCTACCTTGGTGTCTAAGAGCACCATCTCCCCCTTGGGAGAAGACCTCCACTTTTCTCTCTTTCACCAAGGCTTTCAATTCAAGCAAGAAGGAGTCAAGATCTTGTTTTGCTATCACTTCATCAACCAAAGAAGATTTGGAGCCATCAATAACAACAACACCATTATCCACTTCTTCCAACCTTAGCCCCAATCTAGCCAATCGGTGCACCTCCCTAGCCATCTCCTTATCACCACCATCAACATGAGCTAGGCTACCCATAGACACCCTACTCAAATCATCCGCCACAACATTTGCCTTACCGGGATGGTAATTAGCACACTCATGTCACGGTTCTTAAGAAGTTCTAGCCACCTACTATGTCTCAAGATGAGATCTTTTTGAGTGAAGACATACTGGAGGCTCTTATGATCGGTGAACACGTCAACATACACCACATACAAATAATGACTCCAAATCTTTATTGCAAACACCATCGCGGCCAATTCAAGATCATAGGTAGGGTAGTTCCTTTCATGCACTTTGAGTTTCCTAGAAGCATAGGCTATCACCTTACCATTTTACATTAGCACACATCCCAACCCAACTCTAGAAGCATCACAATATATAACAAATCCCTCAAGCCCATCCAGTAGTGACAATATAAGAGCGAACATAAGCTTATCATCTATCAATGTTTAGAAGCTCCTCTCACACTCATCTGTCCACACAAACTTAAGCTTCGTTTGAGTCAATTTTGTCATAGGGGAAGCAATGGAGGAGAACCCATTCACAAATCTTCTATAGTAACCTGCTAGGTCCAAGAAGCTCCTAATATCCGACGGGATCAATGGTCTAGGCCAATTTCTAATCATATCTGTCTTTGGAGGATCCACTTTAATACCATCCCCTGACACCACATGACCCAAAAAAACAACCTCCTTCAACCAAAATTCACACTTTTCATACTTGACATACAATTTCTCCTCCCTCAATCTTTGCAACACAACCCTCAAATGACCCATATTCTCCTCCCTACTATGTAGATAGATCAAAATATCATCAATGAAAACCACAACAAAGGAATCGAGGTAGGGTTTGAAGACGCTATTCATTAGGTCAATGAAGATAGCCCATGTATTAGTCAACCCAAAAGACATGACCACAAATTCATAATGCCTATATCTATTCTGGAAGGCCATCTTAGGAATATCATAGTCCCTCACCCTGACTTGATAATAACCGGATCGAAGATCAATCTTAGATTAAAAACCAGCCCCTTGCAATTGGTCAAACAAATCATCAATCCTTGGCAGAGAATACCTATTCTTTATAGTGACCCCATTGAGTTATCGGTAGTCAATACACATTCTAAGGGACCCATCCTTCTTTTGTACAAACAACACGGGTGCACCCCAAGGTGATTGACTAGGCCTAATAAATCCCTTCTCCAACAAATCCCTCAATTGCTTCTTTAATTCCTTCAACTCCACTGGGGTCATACGATAAAGGGGAATAGAAATGGCTTGAGTATCGGGAAGGATCTATACCAAAATCTATCTCCCTTTCTAGAGGGACACCGGGAAGGTCATTTTGGAAGACATGAAGGAAGTCATTTAAATCGGAACCGACTCTAAAGGGACTTTGGACTCCACATCTTTCACCCTCACAAAATGATACAAACACCCCTTAGAGATCAACTTACGAGATTTAATGCAAGAGATGAACCTACCCTTGACCACCACATCATGACTCTCCCACTCAAGGATGGGTTCATTTGGAAATTGAAACTTGACCCTACGGGTTCTACAATCAATAGAAGAATAGTATGCATGCAACCAATCCATCCCAAGAATTACATCAAAATCACCCATATCCAACTCAACAAGATCACAAGGCAATATTTTATGCAAGATGTAGACCGGATAATTTCTATACACCTTCCTAGCAACAATAGATGCACCAATAGGAGTAGACAACTCATAAGACAACAACTCGGACTCAACATGGAACTTTTTAACAATAAAAGGGGTAACAAAGGAGAGAGTGGCACCCGGTTCAATTAAAGCATATACATCAAAGTCAAAGATTTTCAACATACTAGTAACAATGTCAGGAACCTCACTAACCCCTTGCCTCCCATGTAGAGCATAAAACTGATTGTGCCTTAGTGCACCACCTTGAGGACCACCTCTACCTAATGGAACCGCATTTGCACCCTGGCCTTTGCCATGGTTTCTTCGACAATCCACCCTTTTGTGACCAAGCTCCCTATAATCAAAGCATGTATTAGAACCCTTCAAACATGGGCCCCTATGACCCTTTCCATATTTAGGACACACATCAATGGGAGCCACGCCACCAACACCTTGAGGCCTAGGGAAGTCATTGGCAAACCCCATATTATTAGCATGAGAAGACCCTTGGCCTTGATGGAACCGGCCACCCCCTGGGAACTTACCCTCAAAACGGGCACTCTTGGCCTCATGACCCCTTCTCTTCCTCAACTTTTCTCTCCTCCATTTGCTCAACATATGTCATCAACCGAGACAAGTCCATGTCACTAGTTAGCAAGGCGGACCAGCATTCTTCACTCACCAAGTTGGAGACCCTCATCACAAACTTATTCATCTTTGATCTAGGATCGGCCACCAAATGAAGAGCATACTTTGAAAGTTGATTGAAGTTGAGGGTATACTCTCTCACACTCATAGCATGTTGCTTCAAATTCATAAACTCCCCCAACTTAGCTTCCCTAAGCTCAAGAGGGAAGAACTGATCAATAAAGCCAATATGAACTCCTCCCAAAGCACCTCATAACCATTTCCCTTCTCCCCCTTCTATTGATCATGCCATTCTTTGGCTACCCCTTTGAGTTGGTATGCCACTTACTCTGCCTTTTCATTCAGCCCAACACTCATGATATTCAAGATGTTGTAGACCTCATCAATGAACTCTTGTGGATCTTCATCCACCTTTGACCCATAGAACATCAGAGGATTCATCCTCATGAAGTCCCTTACCCTAGCTCCCAGGATAGTAGCATGAGGGGCTTGGGCCCCTTGATTGACTTGGTTGGCCACAACTTGGGCAAGCATCGTGAGAGCATCCCGGAGTTCACCATTGGTGGGTTGCTTCTTGGGAGTTCAGGCCCGTCTTCCTCTTGTGTTCGGCATGATCTAGCATAGCAAAGGATAATCGTTAGGGAAAAACTTACTACAACTCTATAGCACGACTTAGAACTTGAAGAAGGGAAACATTTCCTAAAACGCTTCATAGCCTCCTATTCAAAGTCATGGCGGGCTTCACAACCATGAATAGGACTCTAATCAACGTGGTATGTTGGACTCTGAGGATCCATCAACCTAGTGGTCTGATACCAAATTTATCATGACCCTTACAAGCCTAGGGCCTAGACGTGACACGATGAACGGGGAACCCGAAGGAACCCCATACAAGCCTCTTAACTTATCATTACATATCTTTTATTGCGAAAGCATATAAAAGACATAAAGAGTAAGAATAGGGGTAAAGGTGCTAAGGGGAAAGCTTGAAGAACATCATAATCAAGAGACAAAGAGTCAAAGCTCATATCATAGATACATAGCATATCCAACGAACACCTCTACTATATGGATAAGAGTGGGGGCAAAGATAAAGCAACCGGGCTCACCCTCATAGTCAAATAGAACATAAAGAAGAGTGTCTCAATACATAATAAGAGAAACATAGATAAGCGTCCCCGGAATGGAGGACTCACCAACTAACTTGAGTAGTACCGAACTAACCACGTGGAGGAGGAGGGTGATCAACATGGGCTCTGGTTCCTACATGGTTATATCATGTAGGAAAGAGTATGTATTAGTATGTTTGTATGTACTAAGTATGTAAGATGCAATGCAACGAGAGATAGGCATCATAATCAAAATGCATAACAATGGGCAATAGGCATAATATAATAATATGGAGTGTATGATCAATGCATAAGTAAAACATGCTCAAGTAACTCATGCGAATAGGATACAAACCCCTTGGTAGGTTGATGATGATCTCACCCGTCACCCTGGTTTGTGAGGTACAAACCCCTCAACTAAGTTGGTGGCTATTTCACCTACCACCCTGGTGTTTGAGGTACTAACCCCTCAACTAGGTTAGTGGCAATCTCACCTACCATCCTAGTGTTTGAGATACTAACCCCTCAACTAGTTTACCCGGGCTCTTAGTCCCCCGGATCGGGCATGGTCAAATGCAACACTTTATATTGAATATATCATATGCACAAGCTATTTTCATCATCATATAGTCATTCATATCATATCTCATGCTTTGGAACTTCAATTCCTGAAAAAACTATAACCAGACATTTTATCAAACACTTGGTGGGTGTATAATGCTAGTCTAAAATCAAGCAATTCAAGAGTTAAATCATGAAAGTAAATCCCATGTAAAACCATCAATCAATACCTTGCAACACCCTCAAGAAATATACATCAAAACCCCTTCTCAAATCTTACAATAGTCCAAGATTTATAGCTCAAAATATAGCAAAACAGTTACAAATACATATAGCTTTAACATAGTTCATAGACATGTTCATACTAGTAAACCTATTTGTAAAATCAACTTTTTACATCATGCAAATTGAGTAAAAAGGAGGTTAGGGCACCATGGGTGGAAGAACCCAATGGTTGAAACCCACATACCTTTGCTTTGGAGAAACTCTTGATGAAGATTGAAACTGGAGGCTTGAAGCTTGAAGGAAATCCTTAACTCTGGATGAGTTTTTGAGACTTGAATTTAGGAGTGAAAAGTAAGGCTAAGTGTTTGAGTGAGTATTGGGGAATGTTTAGGATGATATGAGGGTGAAATATGGCTAAGTATATGTAAAAACATGTTCGGGAACAGTTAAGCCCAAGACTTAATAGTCTTGGACCGAGTTGAACAAAACAGTCCAAGAATATACACCTGCGTGTCGCAGAAGCGGCGCGCTTTGCTCACTATTTTCAGTCAACATGGAAAAATCATAATTCGGTTTGGTTGCTTAAAAATTGGGGTTAGACTCATTTCCCACTCAATTTGACCCCCTAAACAAGAATATGAAGTCGAATTTTCAAAATAACAAATGGATTTTTAGATATATGAAAATTATGATTTTGGGCGCTTCTGAGGTATATTTTCAGGAACTTTTTGGGGTCGTTTCAAGGGTGGTACTCTTAAAATGTGCATCGACTACCAACAACTTATACGGTCACCATAAAGAATAAGTATCCTCTACCAAGGACTGATGATCTTCTTGACCAACTTCAAGGGGCTAGTCACTTCTCTAAGATTGATCTTCCGTACGGGTATCACCAAATGAAAGTGAGGGAGTGTGACATTCCCAAGACGGCCTTTCGGACTAGGTATGGGCACTATGAGTTTGTGGTTATGTCCTCCGAGTTGACTAATACAGCGGCTATCTTCATGGATCTTCTGAATAGGGTCTTTAAACCCCACCTTGACTTGTTTGTTGTGGTTTTTATTGATGATATCTTGATCTATTCCCATAGTAAGGAGGAGCATGTGGATCACTTGAGGGTGGTGTTGCAAATCTTGGGGGAGGAAAAGTCGTATGCCAAATATGAAAAATGTGAGTTTTGGTTGAAAGAGGTTGCCTTTCTAGGTCATGTGGTGTCCCGTGATGGTATTAAGTGGATCCTAAGAAGACGGAGGTGATTAGAAATTAGCCTAGACCTTTGAATCCATTGGACATTAGAAGTTTCTAGGGTTTGGCGGGTTATTACTGGAGGTTTGTAAATGGGTTCTCTTCCATTGCTTCTCCTATGACTAAGTTGACCCACAAGAAAACAAAACTTGTGTGGACCAATGAGTGTGAAAGGAGCTTCCAAGCTTTGAAAGATAAGCTTGTCTTTGCTCCTATCTTGTCTCTACCGGAAGGGTTGGAAGCGTTTGTGGTGTATTGTGATGCCTTAAGAATTGGTTTGGGTTGTGTTTTGATGCAAAATGGTAAGGTGATAGCATATGCCTCTAGACAACTTAAGGTGCATGAAAAGAATTATCCTACTTATGATCTTAAATTGGTAGCCGTGGTATTTTCTTTGAAATTTTTGTGTCATTATTTGTATAGGGTTCATGTTGATGTGTTTACCGATCATAAGAGCCTTTGATATATGTTCACTCAAAAAGATCTCAACTTGAGACAAAGATGGTAAGAGCTTCTTAAAGATTATGATATGAGTATGCACTATCGCTCTGGTAAAGCTAATATTGTGGCTGATACTCTAAGGAGGGTGTCTATGGGTAGCATAGCTCATGTTGATGATGGTGGCAAGGAGGTGGCTAGAGAGGTCCATCGGTTAGCTAGATTGGAGTTAGGTTGGAAGAGGTTTATAATGGTGGTGTTGTGGTTGTTGATGGTTCTAAATCTTCATTGATTGTGGAGGTGAAGACCAAGAAAGATCTTGACCCCACCTTGTTAGAGTTGAAGGCTTTGGTGAGAGATGGTAAGGTAGAGGCTTTTTTCCAAGGGGGAGATGGTGTCCTTAGGTACCAAGGTAGGTTGTATGTGCCTAGTGTTGATAACTTGAGAAAGAAGATCTTAGATGAGGCTTATAATTCTTCCTATTCTATTCACCCCGGTTCTACAAAGATGTATAGAGATTTGAGGCAAGTGTTTTCGTGGGGTGGCATGAAGAGGGACATTGCTAAGTTTGTATTCGGGTATCATAATTGCCAACAAATTAAGGCCGACCATCAAAGGCCGGGCAGCCTAGTCCAAGATATAAAGATTCCTACTTGAAAGTGGGAGGAAATTAACATGGATTTTGTGGTTCGAATTCCTAAGACCAGGAAACATTTCGATTCTATTTGGATTGTGGATGATAGAATGACAAAGTCGGCTCATTTCCTACCGGTCAAAACTACTTATGGTGCCGAAGACTATTCCAACTTCTATATTCATAAGTTGGTTAGATTGCATGGGGTGCCTTTGTCTATCATTTTGAATCATGGTGCTCAATTCACTTCTCACTTTTGGAGGTCCTCCCAAACAGGTCTTTGTACCAAGGTAAAGCTTAGTACGACCTTTCACCCTCCAACTGATGGTAAAGTCGAAAAAACTATCCAATCTCTTGAGGATATGCTTAGAGCTTGTGTTTTGGAGTTTAAGGGTAGTTGGGATGAACATCTTCCACTTATTGAGTTTTCTTACAACAATAGCTTTCATTCAGGTATTGGTATGGCTCCTTTTGAGGCTCTCTATGGTAGACATTGTAGGTCCCTGGTTGGATTTGTTTGAGGTAGGGGAGATGTCTTTGTTAGGTCTAGATTTGATTATGGAGGCCATGGAGAAGGTGAGGTTGATAAGGGAAAGATTGGAAACAGCCCAAAGTAGACAAAAGTCCTATACGGATATGAAGAGAAGGGATCTTGAATTTAAGTTTGGTGATTGGGTCTATTTTAGTCTCACCCGTGAAGGGTGTGGTTCATTTTGGTATGAAGGGTAAATTGAGACCGAGATTTGTGGGTCCTTATAGTGTGTTGAGGAGGATTTGTAAGGTGCCCTATGAGTTGGAGCTTCCCAATGATATGAACATGGTTCATCCGGCCCTCCGTATGGCTATGTTGAGGTAGTGTGTGGTCCCAAGTGCTATTGTGCCTTCAGATGTGGTAGGTGTTGTTGATGACAATTTGACTTATGAGGAGGTCCCGGTAGAGATTTTGAATAGACAAGTGAAGAGGTTAAGAAACAAGGATGTAGCTTCTGCCAAGGTTCTTTGGAGAAACTAATAAGTTGAAAGTGCCACATGGGAAGTCGAGGCGGACATGCAAAAGCGATATTCCTATCTCTTCCATTCTACTCAAGCCTAAGGTACTAATTTAAGTCCCCTATGTGATTTCAAATCTTTAGTTTCAGCCCTTATGTCATTTGCATGCATTCATGTTTAAGTTAACAAGTTTATGGTGATTTGGCCACTTATGTCGATTTTTTTTGAAATGATGTTTTATTGCATTTGTTGCATTCGTGTGTTGGGATGAAATCATCTTGATTACTTCTCTTATGTATATTTCTTTGACATTCGGGGATGAATGTTCCCAAGGGGAGATATTGAAACGCCCTGAAAAGTGCTCAAAAATGTGCCTAGTAAATGTCCATAATCATAATTTCCATATATCTCAAAATTCGTGCATGATATCGAAATCTGACTTCATATTCATAAGCAGGGGTAAAATTAAGTTGGAAATGGGTATAACCCCGATATTAGTGCAATCGTAGCAAAATTTTATTTTTCAAAGTTGACGAAAACAGAAAGGATCTACGCCTCTGCCGCGACATGGCCAGGGTGTGGATCAGTGTATTTTGTTGCCTACTTTTTTCCAGTATTGTCCTAAAGCTTTGGGGCCATAGGCCTAAGCCTTCAACAACAACAACATACCCATAGGCCTAAGCCTTCCTATGGGTAAAAACACCTATACTTAGTCATTTTTAACCCATTTCACTCAAGACATTCCCCAAAACTCTATCTAATACTTAGCCAAATATTTCACCCATATTCAAGTGTCCCTAACGCATTTCCGGATCTCAAGAAATTCATTCAAGCTTCAAGTTCTTATTCAAATATTCATCAAGGAAATTGATGTGTTGTCAAAATACAACACATTTAATGCCTAAAACAAGGGATTTTGCAAGTTCTTAATGCGACTTTTTATGGTTTTTATGTATTTTTGTGTTAGTTGTGCAGAAAATATAGGTTGGCATAATTTTGGGAGAAAAATACAGATTTTGTTGAAGTAAAGGACAAACGAGCCACCCTATAGCCGTAGCCCAAGCTATGAGTCGTAAGTTGCCATCGTAGCATGAAACAGTGAGCATAATTAAGAACTGCAAGGTGAAGTTCATCCATATGAGGCCACCTACGAGTCATAGGTCTCATTACGACTCGTATGGGTGGTGTTCATAGCAAGGAATAGTGAGCCAAAAGTTGGACCAAGAACTGATGGCCTAGACTATGAGAGTAGCATACGAGTCGTAGCCCAAGCAATGACTCATAACAATGGGTCGTAGAAGTCAGGTCTAAAATGCCAGAAGATGACCATGAAACCCTGATTACGACTCGTAGGTCACCCTACGAGTCATACCTACATGACATACCTGCTACCAGTTGACTTTTCTATTTAATTTTTAGGGTGAATTTGTAAATATTATAAATACTTAATGATAGGGTTTTAGAAAAAGGGAGACTACAGACTTGAATATTTTGGAGATTTCATACTTTGAATATTCTCTCTAGAATATTCTAGGGTTTATTGTAGATTTCAAATTTTTAATTTGAAGATCCACTTTGGGGGTTTGCAAAATCACATTGTACTTATCTTCCATTTACCAAAGCTTGTGGTTTCCAACTTGAGGGTGGTTTTTGTTCTTCATTGTTTTGGGTAAACTCTCAATTAAGTCTTTTACATTCATTGTTGTTGATTTTGCCTTAGCTATGAGTAGCTAAGCACCCACAACTTGGGGTTGTGGGAACCATGAGTAGTTGACTCGAAATAACATAGATTTTGTTCATTTCTTGGATTGGGGTTTTGCATGTATTGTTTATTCCCCTTCGTTTTGCATGTTGTTTGGTGGTGGCCAACACCAAACCCTGCCTACTATCACAATCCCGACCAAGGTAGTGATGAATAGGCAAAGGGAAGTAAATGACAAGATTCAATTGATGTGTTCTCATCTAATCAACCAAACCTGACCAAAGGGAGGTTGACTAGGATAATGGATAATGGTTAGTTGCCACACCATGGTTGCTGACCAAGCGCCATAGTGAAATTCGATCTTCACCTTCACTAGAGGGATGGAAGAGCCTCAGTTACCGTCCTATATGAGAATTCCCAATTAGGGTTATATTGTCTAGGGTAATTGAGTCAACGAATCATGGGAAAAATAATTCCCAAGGTGTCCCTCGATTTGGTGTCTTCTTGCATACTTAGTATAGTGTTTATTTTTGTTCTTCACTTTGAATCTGTATTTATTGATACTTGAAATGATTGTTAGTGAATTAACTTAGTCAAACCTTGTATTCCCTGTGGATTTGACCCTAACCTCTAGTTAGGTTTATTACTGACTGGAACCGGTTTATTGTTGGAGCGTGAACATCAGAAATCCCCAAATTTGAGGTATGTGGGTTTACACCATTGGGTCTTTTTATCCATGGTGGCCAACCTTCATTTTTATGTAAATTGCATGTTTTCAAGTTGAATTATCTATGGGTATCTCTTACTATGAATTTGATTATAAACTATGT
>JAABOM020055637.1:0-15355 GCA_011800125.2 Solanum clarkiae | reverse complement strand
AATAATATTTATTAAATATTAATTTTACACTTAATAAAAAAAATTAATAGTATTTGATTATATTATTAAAAAATAAATTTATAAATAACTATTAGATGGTACATTACACGAGATTTTCGTACTAGCATATAGACAAAATGGAGTCAACATCTTTAACTTATTACATTTTCAGTTCCAACAAAAATTAAAAAAATCATAATTAAAAGGTGGAAAAGTTGTAGTCAAATTAAACTCCAATAATCTTTACACAGTTGGAAGATTGATCTTTGTATGATTTTTTTTTTTTAAAATTGTTGTGATTCTCGACAATACAATAAGTAAGAGGTGGACTATGAGGAATTAACAATAACTATAAGCTGTCAATTAGTTCAATTAAAAAAAAAACAAATTTGAATTAAAGGGTGTCAATAACAAGTATACGTGGACTATTTATCATTTTTTTTACAAATATTAATTGAGCATAATTGACATGCAACGCCAAATTCCCTTTTTATTCAATTTTGTGTTCTAGTGATTTATGAGGAAGGTGATACCAATTAATGAAACAGGTGAAAAAAATAAGAAATGAGTGAGGGAGTAGATATTTAATGAAATAACTGAAACACACATAAATTAATTTGAAAGGATGTACAACGTTAAATAGAAAGTATTAATAATAATTGTATTAATTATAAAGAGAATTTTTTTTTCTGTAACACCCCCTTAGTTTCCTCCTATCTGAACTGGATGAACATGTGTAAAAGAGTGCTGAGAAATGATTGAGGAAAACTGTATGAGCAGTTTACGACTCGTAGACTGGGATTTTGTATGAAATTCCAGTGTTTCAGATTGCAGGTTCATCTTTCTATGAGAAGAAGTTTGCGACTCGTAAAATAAGTTTTCGTACTAAATTCCAGTGAATCAAGTTTCAAGATTCTTCAGTTTACGAGATAGGTTTACGACTCGTAGAACAGGTTATGACTCATAAAGAAGAGTTTCGTGGTGAATTCCAGCAACTCAGGTTTTTGGGACTTTCGGCCTAGGAGAGGCGTCTACGACGCGTAGAGTACTCTACGAATCGTAGATGGAATGTCATAGACCCAATTGACAGTTTTAATGAGGGATATTTTATTCATTCCACTACCTATACCATTAACCCCTAGATGTTTTTTATACTTGGATAAGGTCCTAAAATAAACCTTAAGGATATTATTTCTCATTCTCCACACTTGGGTATTTTCGAGAGCTTTGGAGAAAAAGGAAGAAGTTAGGGTTTTCAACTCAAGAGCAAGGATTGATTAAGGTTCGAATGTTCCTTCGATTCCCAAGTATGTAAGGCTTACCAAAATGTGAAATTCCTTTCTTTACATGCCCCTTCATCATTTTAAGTCAAGATTTGGGAAAGAATTGAGATTTGAGAAATTTTACTACCCTAACACTAAATCTTTGTATTCATTCATGAGGTCCTACTTTATTACATGAGATAATTGCTATATTGCATGAGCATTGATATGAGATTTGCACATGTACCTCGTACCTGATAGCATGAACCCTAAATCATATGATTTTGTGAAATTCTATTCATATCATTGAATATTTTGAGTTGATGTAAATTGAGCATTTAGAATTGAGTAATTTGAGCATGACTGAGTATGAAGAGCATGTTGCATTGAGTCACATTTATTGCTACACATGAATATCTTGTTTGCATTACATAATGAGTAAGTTGAGTGAGTCTAAATGACCGTTGAGTTTGAGTTGAGTTTGATTTGTTTGCATTGGTTGAACGAGCTGGCGAGAAATTGAGTTGAGTTGAGCATTGAGATTTGAGTTGATTGATTGAGCATCGAGCATTGAGTTGATTGACTAAGTATTGAGGATTGAGTTGATTGATGAGTTGAGCATGATTTAGTCTTGGGAGGAGTATCGAGCACCGAGCGGGGAGCGAGTACACTTCTATACTAACCTACAAAACTACGTTGCCAACATAGGATTGTCATTATAGCTAGTCTGACTACTCTTGTCCCACAAGTGGACATTTATCTTGGATCCATAAGAGAGTTGATTGCCCTTTTCTGTGGCAAGTTAAGGGCGGACGTGGCAATGTTGCTGATTCGTTGTGCATCAGCTAATTAAAGGTGGTGGGATGAGGATGTCGATTAAGAGAAACTTCCAAGAAACAGTGATTGAGCATGAGGTTTTAAATGAGTTTATTCCTACTGAGCTTACTTTAAAAGCATGATTTACTTGAAACTTGCATAAATTTTTTTGAGCATGAGTTATTGAGTCGAGGTGAGTAAGTCGAGCTTTACTTTTCTTGAGCCATTTTGCATACCAGTATATTCAATGTATTGGCATCCACTTGGACCTGCATCATTTTATGATGCAGATACAGGTGATAGAGGGCTTCAGCATGTGCACCGTTGAAGTCTAGATCAATACATCTCCAAGTTTGTGAACTCTCCTTGCATTCTGGAGAAGCCCCTTTTATGTTCTTACTTCTATTAAGTACTTTCTTTCTTGATTTTGGGTGTCTATGGCCTATCATGGCACTATCTAAATTGATGAGTAGAAGCTTCATAGACCTTGAGTAAAGAGTATTAAGTAATCATGTATCAAGACTTATTTTCAATATTAAACCATGATACAACAGAGTTATGCATTTTATTTTCCTACTTGCATGTGATGTCTTTACAATCCTAAGTTCCTTCTTTCGCTGTCGAGTTAATGTGACGATGAGGTCAAGTAGTTCCTTCGGGGGCTAGCAATAGTCTCTAAGTGCTGGTCACGCCAATGGTACCCTCCCGGTGCATGACAAACTTGGTATCAGAGCATAGAGTTCAAGAGTCCTAGAGAGTCTATGAAGCCGTATCTACTAGAGTTTTGTTTATGTGTGTGTTGTGCACCACACTTCATAAGCGAGAGGCTATAGGGCATTAGGAATGGTTACACTTCTTCGGTATTATGAGTTTATGCGATAGAACTGAAAACTCTATAAAATTCTTCTCTAACTCGTGCATTATGCAATTGCAGATCATGCCTCCAAGATGCACCATGACCCAAAGGAATGTTTCAGATAGCACTTTTGAGAACCCTACTTCAGAGGTGCCTCCTCAGATGGAAAAGAGGGGCCAAGGTCGGCCGGCCAGGACTACTAGTGTTCTTGTGACACCTGCTGCTCCACCTGCTCCCACCACAGAGGCTGACTTTAGAGGAGCTATCGCCATGCTCACACAGTTGGTAGCTACTTAGAGTGGGAACCATGGTTCACAGACTCCGATTTCTAGCTCTCATGAGCTGATGACTGCCTCCAAAAGTGAGAGACTTTCTGAGGATGAACCTACCTGTCTTCACTGGGTTCAAGATTGAGGAGGACCCTCAAAACTTTATTGATGAGATATGGAAGGTGCTAAAGACCATACATGTGACTGAGACTGAGAGAGTTGAGCTCTCTGCCTATCAGCTCAAGGATGTAGCTAATGTGTGGTACAATTGTGGGAAGAGAGTCGAGGTGAGGATGCTGAGCTCACTACTTAGGATGTGTTTGAGAGTGTCTTCAATTCCTCGATCACTTCTTTCCTCAAGAGTTGAGAGAGGCAAAGGTTGAGGAGTTTATGAATCTGAAACAAGAAGGGATGACTATTAAAGAGTATAGCCTGAAATTTATCCAGCTATCTAGGTATGCCCCAGAGATGGTTCTGGATATGAGAGCGAGGATGGAAAAATTCGTGTATGGATTGGGTAAACAGATGAAGAGAGAGTGCAAGGAGGCATTATTGATTCCGGGTATGGATGTCTCCAGAATGATGGTCTATGCCCAGTAGACTGAGGAGGATAAGAGGAAGGACAGAGAAAAGAATCTGATTAAGAAGGCTAGATCAACACGGCCTGAGCCTACCCACACTAGGAAGGGTAAGGGAGATAAGTCCTACTTCCAGAAGAGGTACTTTAACTATGCACCATCTTTAGCCAGTGCACTTGCCCCAAGCTAGAGATATGATCAGAGGTCCCAAGGTCAGCAAAACTTTAAGACACACACGGTGTACAATCACAAGCAAGTGCGATCCTTGGCTCTAGAGGGAAGCCTACTTATGAGAAAAGTGGCAGAATGCATTTAGGAGAGTGTATAGAGGGAGGGAATGATTGCTACAGGTGTAGCCAGCCGATCATTTTCAGAGAGATTGTTCAACGTGGGGTAATAGGGCTAAGACTTCTACCACAGCAACACCAGCGAGGGGTAATCAGAGAGGTATTTTACTAGGGGCAGGCAGAGGGACAAATCGTCTGTATGCTATGGGGAACTAAAAAGATGAGGAGGTGCACCAGAGGTTGTGACATGTATGCTTTGAGTCTCTACCTTTTCTTGCTATATCTTACTTGATCCGGGTGCAATTTGTTCTTTTGTGACGCCTTATGTAGAGAGTATATTTGAGATTCTTCTTGAGTATTTTCTTGCACTATTTTTTGTTTATACTCCTGTTGTGAGTTCATTCGAGCTAAGAGAATCCATTGAGATTGTGTGGTGTCCATTTATCATAGGGATACTCTTGTTGATATGATTGAGTTAGAGATGGTTGATTTTAATGTGATCCTTGTTATGGACTGGCTTCACGCCTGCTATGCCACTGTTGATTGTCGAACTCAGACCGTCAAATTTTAGATTTCAAATGAGCTTGTTATTGAGCGAAAAGGAGATTCTGTTGCGCTAAAGGGTAAGTTTATTTCTTATCTCAAAGCCCAAAAATTAATCTCTAAAGGATGTATCTACAACTTCGTATGAGTCAAGTCTAATGATGTTGAGTCCCCTTCTCTTGAGTCTGTCCCAATTGTGAGTGAGTTTCCTGATGTGTTCCTTGAGGATCTGCCTGGAGTCCCTCCTGATAGGGAGATCAACTTCGAAATTGATGTGCTTCCTAACACCCAACCTATTTCTATTCCATCATATAGAATGGCCCCTGTGGATTTGAAATAGTTAAAGAAGTAATTGAGGGATTTGTTAGAGAAATGATTCATCAGGCAGAGTGTCTCTCCATCGGGTGCTCCAGTCTTATTTGTGCGAAAGAAGGATGGTTTCCTGAGGATGTATATTGATTATCATCAATTCAATAGGGTGACTATGAAGAATAAATATTCCCTTCCGAGGATTAATGATTTGTTATACCAACTTCATGGTCCACTAGTTTCTCTAAGATAGACCCTAGATCAGGCTATCACCAATTAGAAGTGAGAGAATGTGACATCCCAAAGATAACTTTTTGAACTCGATATGGTCACTTTGAGTTCTTAATAATGTCATTTAGGTTGACAAATGCACCTGCAACCTTTATGGATCTAATAAACAGGATGTTCAGATAGTATCACATATTTGTGATTGTGTTTATTAACGATATCTTGGTGTATTCCGGAGATGAGGAGGAGCATGTCAATCACCTCAGGATCGCTTTGCAGAGACTCCGAGATAATGAGTTGCATACAAAGTTTTCTAAGTGTGAATTTTAGCTCAAATCAATGGCTTTCTTAGGGCATGTGATTTCTGGAGGTGGAATTCGAATGGATACTCAAAAGATTGAGGCAGTTAAGAATTGGCCAAGACCAACCTCACTGACCAATATAAGAAGCTTTCTGGGATTATCAAGCTATTACCGGAGGTTTGTTGAGGGATTTTCTTCCATATCCGCACCACTAACTAAACTGACTCAGAAGGAGTTCAAGTTTCAACGGTCCAACAAGTGTGAGAAAAACTTCCAAGAGTTGAAAACGAGGTTAACCACCGCGCTTGTGTTGACCGTGCCTGATGTAACAAATAGATTTGTTATCTACCGTGATGCTTCAAAGTAGGACTTGGGTGTGTGTGATGCAAAAGGGGAAGGTTGTTTCTTATGCTTCAAGACTGCTTAAGGTGCATGCGAAGATCAATCTTACTCATTACTTGGAGTTAGCAATAGTGGTGTTTGCTCTCAAGCTATGTCACCACTATTTTTATGGAGCCCATATTGATGTATTTACATACCACAAGAGCCTGAAATACGTCTTCACCTAGAAAGAGCTTAACTTGAGGCAGAGGAGATGACTTGAGTTGCTCAAAGACTATGATATAAGTATCCTCTACCACCCAGGTAAAGCTAACGTGGTTGCTGAGGCTCTTAGCAGATTGTCCATAGGGATCACCGCCCATGTAGAGGAGAACAAGAGGGAGTTAGCCAAAGAGGTTCATAGACTGGCACGATTGGGAGTTCAACTAGATGAGTCAAGTGAAGGAGGACTTCATGTGTATAATAGGTCTGTATCATCTCTTGTAGTGGAGGTGAAGGAAAAAAAAACACCAAGATCCTATTTTATTATAGTTGAAGGAGAATGTGCATAAGCAGGAAGTGATGGCTTTCGCCAAAGGGGGAGATGGGGTATTGAGATATCAATGTAGATTGTGTGTTCCAAATATTGATGGGGTTCGAGAGAGAATCATGGTAGAGGCCCATAGCTCTAGATATTCCATTCACTCGGGGTCTAATAAAATGTACAATGACTTAAGGAAAGTCTACTGGTGAGACGAAATGAAGAGAAATATTGCTGAGTTCGTTTTCAAGTGCCCAAATCGTCAACAAGTTAAAGTTGAGCACCAAAGGCCATATAGAGTGGCTCAGAACTTTGAGATTTTGGAGAGGAAATGGGAGATAATCAACATGAACTTTATCACCAGTTTACCGAGGTCCCGCAGACAGCATGATTCGATTTGGGTGATAGTTACAGGATGATTATGTCAGCCCACTTCCTGATAGTCAAAACAATTGACACTACAGAAGATTATGCCCGGTTATACATAAGGGAGATTGTTAGATTGCATAGAGTTCCCTTATCTATTATCTTAGATAGAGGAGCCGAATTCACTGCCCAATTTTGGATAGGGGTGGGCGTTCGTTTCAGTGTTGTTAAAATTCGATGTAGTTTTTTGATGTTCAGTTTTTAAAAAATGAACACCATACTCCACACCAAACTAGATCGATTCGGTTCATTTTTTCAACTTTGATTCGATTTATTTCGGTGTTTTTAAAATAATTTTTTGGTAATAATTAAAAATAAAATAAAAATGATTTTAGTTTTCACTT
Organism: Solanum clarkiae; assembly: GCA_011800125.2. Lineage (NCBI taxonomy): Eukaryota > Viridiplantae > Streptophyta > Magnoliopsida > Solanales > Solanaceae > Solanum > Solanum clarkiae. Next base: position 8,273 of record JAABOM020055637.1, on the reverse strand, counting down.
TCTAGTTTCTGGTTCGCAACTTTGCTTTGCAATTTTGCACTTTCCAATTTCACAGTTTGTAGTTTGCTGTGCAGTTTCAGTACCGTATATATTTAATGAAAATTAATTAGGGCTGAATTTAAATTACATATGGTGCAGTACTGCAGTACACACCTATTTTAAATAGTGATTTAAATTAACTAACTTAAGTCCATTGGAGTTTAATTTGTAATGGTTCAATGTAATTAGACAACTTTAAAATAAATGAGCAACAGAGAATAGTAATAAGGTTTTGACATCTTACATGTATTAATTATTTGTGTACTTTAAACTCATGTATTGTGAATTGTGATTTGTGAAAGGCAAAGTAGGGGAAAGTATTGGAAAGTGGAAATGAAAGTAGGGCTTGGCCACTTAGGTTAATACTTCAGAATGGGCTTGGGTTAATACGTAATATTTAATAATGGGGTTGAGTTCAGAAATATATATTAATAATTTAATATAATAAAATTTTAGTTTTTCAGTGCACCGCAATTTCAGGACCCTTAAGAGAGAACCGAACTGAAAGAACAAGAGTTTTCGAAAAAAAGAACCAAAGTTCCACCGAAAAATAAAAAAATTGACACTGAAAAATCAAATTAGTTTGGTTCGATTCGGTTCGATTTTCTAATTTTTTTTGCACACCCCTAATTTTGGCTATCTTTTCAGAACGATTTGGATACGAAGGTGGCCAGATAGAGCGCACTATTCAGACGTTGGAAGATATGTTGAGAGCCTGTGCCATTGATTTTAAAGGTAATTGGGATAACCACTTGCCTTTGATTGAATTTACCTATAACAATAGTTTTCATTTGAGTATTCAGATGGCCCCCTATGAAGCACTCTATGGAGGAGGTGTAGGTCGTCGATTGGATGGTTTGAGGTAGGTGAAGCAGAGTTGACTGGACTAGACTTGGTTTATCAAGCTATTGAGAAGATGAAGATCATTCGAGAAGGGTTGAGGACAGCCCAGAGTTGACAGAAATCCTACACAGATGTCAGAAGGAGAGATTTAGAGTTTAAGGTCAATGATTGGGTGTATTTGAAAATCTTGCCCATGAAGAGTGTGATGAGGTTAGGAAGGAAAGGGAAGTTGAGTTTCAGGTATATTGGGGCTTATCAGATCATAAGGAGAATGGGCAATGTGGCATATGAGTTAGAATTGCCATCAGAGTTGGAGGTCATTCATCCAGCCTTTCACATTTCTAAATGCTCAAAAAGTGTTTGGGAGATCCACAATTAGTTGTTCCCGTTGAGAGTATTGGAGTGAGATACAACCTGAGTTATGAGGAGATTCCTATCTAAATCTTTGATCGTCCGATTTACAAGTTAAGAAACAAAGAAGTTGCATCAGTCAAAGTATTATGGAGGAACCAATTTGTAGAAGAAGCTACTTGGGAGGCGGAGGAGGACATGAAGGCCAAATATGCTCATTTATTCCTACCTACTGATGAATGAGAGAGTTAATGGTAAGTATTTTCCTCTAAATTCTGGGATTTTCATTCTTTGAGTCTTCCTTTCATTCTCTTCATGATAGACGATAGAGTTCTAAAGTTCGAGTAAGGATTAATGTGATTTGTTGACTGATTGATTGGTTGCATGAGTGAGATAAAACTTGGTTGATTGTTAGGGTCCATAAGGAAATTTGTTCCTTGACCTAACCTTTTTTTTCTCTTCATTCGAGGACGAATGATCCCAAGAGGGTGAAAATGTAATACCACCTTAGTTTCCTCCTATCTAACCTGGATGGGCATATGCAAGGGAGCTCTGAGAAATGACTGAGGAAAACTGCATGAGCAATTTGAAGAGAGGTTTACGAGCCGTAGAGGGATTTACAACTCACAGACCGAGGTTTTGTATGAAATTTCAATGTTTCAGACTGTAGGTTCATCTTTCTACGAGAAGGAGTTTACGACTCGTTCACCATGTTGTGACTCATAAAATAAGGTTTTGTACTAAATTCCAATGAATCAAGTTTCAAGATCCTTCAGTTTACGAGATGAGTTTACGACTCATAGAACAGGTTACGACTCGTAAATAAGAGTTTCATGGTGAATTCCAGCAACTCAAGTTTTTGGGACTTTCGGTCTACGAGAGGTGTCTACGACTCATAGAGTACTCTACGACTCGTAGACAGGTTTCATAGACCCAATCGATAGTTTTCATGAGGGGTATTTTTATCCATTCCACTACCTATCCTTTTAAACCCTAGACATTTTTGTACTTGGATGAGGTCCTAAAATAAACCCTATGGACATTTGAGAGTTAAATAGTTCTTTTAAATCATCAATTTTCTTGGAAATAATTTTGGTATTATTATTTAAATATTATTAAAATCAGGTAAATAGTTTTTTTACTTTCTTATAATTTTAATATTTTGTGACCCAAAATGCCACATGAATAAGTTAATTGACTACTTTGTCATTTCATTGAGAAGTATATTATACTTTTGTTAATTTTTGGTTCATCGTCAAAAAAATGTCTAATATGATCAATCCAAATAGCCTTAACCCATTATTTGAATGGTTGTTACCAATTATAATATATTGTATATATTTTTACGTTAACACATAATGTTTGTTTCGATTATTATTTTGATCTTATTATATTATATTATTTTAATATGTTGTTAGATAATGACAAAAAAGTTATATTTTATGTAACAATCAATTTGGTGTGATTGTATTATTATTTTAATATTTTGTCTTATTTTCTCTTTTATTGTTAATTTGATAATTTTATTTTATTGTTTATATTACCTTCTTATAATATCAACATTTGTACCTTATTTTTCTTATAGTATCGCAACCTATTCAAATATTGTAATCATTAAATTAATATAATATGATATTATGTAACAATTGTCCAAATAAAATATAAATTTGAATGTTTTAGTGAAAATCATGTTAATTTAGGTTCAACCTTTTAAGAAAAATCTTTTTTTTTTTTAAAAAAAAAAAAATAATCAGAAGTCTTACATTTGTGATAGTGTCATTTGTAAGGATTAATCGGTAATTCAGATTGTCAAACATAAACAATCTAATATGTAATCCTATCATTAATTTAAGATCGTAGAACTATATGATTTTTACATTACACATAAGTTTAGTCAAGAAAACATACCAGAATCGGCCATGAGATCTTGACTTGATTGTTTGTGCGGAAGCTTTTTGCTTGTTCTTGATTAGATATTAGTTTTTTTCTCTCTTGACCTTATATTCATTTTTTTCAGAATGACTGTTGATGGAAACTGTAGTAATCTTCAGTATTTATAGGCAGAGAGAGGACCAGATACTTTAATCTCACTTTCTATCATCATGGGTAGGAGAAGTTATGCCCATAATAACCGTCATAACCTTCCACTATCATGCCGCTTAACCACCCATTATCATCCAATAACCTCCCACTTACATACCCACAACTTCCCACTAACATAAGTAGTGGGTGGTGGTGGGAAGTTAGGATAAAAGTAGTGGGAAGTTTTAGTAACTTCCACCAATCATAATGGATGATGGTGGGAAGTTACAGTAACTTCCACCAATATGAGTAGTGGGCGGTTTAATAACTTCCCTAGATATTATCCATTTGAATTTAGTTGGTAATTAAATATTAAACCAAGATGAATATTAACGCGAGCCATAAAATTAACATACATGAGCCATAAAAGCTAACATCCTCCCACTTGGCATACGTAACATCAATAACTTAATGGTTTAATAAACATTTCAATTACTATGTACACGTTACTAAATTCAACATCATTTGTCGTTTTGAATAACTCAACTAATACGAGTCATGATGCCTTCTTTGACATAATTCCTTCCATATACCACAATATTAGTATACTACTCAACACAACCTTTAAATCCATAATAGTCCAACAATAATGTTTAAAATATCTTTATCTACACTAAAACCTGTCAACATCATTCTCAACATAATGTATACAAGAGAAAACAGGCAATAATAACAGACACATACATAATTGAGCTCAAACTATCAACTGCTTAATCATAATAAAATCTTTACAAAAATTCATTCATTGTTATCCATAAGACCCATTCTTTCAACATGTTCAGTAAATGTTTTAGGTAGTAATCCTTTCGTCAAAGGATCAACAATCATAAGTTTGATGCTTATATGTTCAATTGACACTTTATGTTTTTGAACTTCTTCCTTAACTGAAAAGTATTTCAATTCCATATGCTTAGCACCCTTTGAATACTTATCATTTTCAGAGAAAAAGACTACTGTTATATTATCACAGTAAAGTTTCAGCAGCTTGAAAATACTATCGACTAGCCTAAGTCCTGAAAGAAAGTTACGTAGCCAATTAGCTTGAATTGTGGCCTCAAAGCATGCCACAAACTTAGTTTCCATAGTGGATGCAACTATAACAGGCTACTTCACACTCTTCCATGAAATTACTCTTACAGCTAATAGGAACAAATATCCAAATGTGGATTTTCTTGTATCCATACAACCAACATAATTTGAATCTGAATATCCAACCACGTTAAGATGATTAGATCATCTATTAGTGAGCATATGATTTTTTGTTCCTTGCAAGTATCGTAACACCTTCTTCGCAGCCTTCGAGTGATCCATTCCTAGATTACTTTGATAACATCCCAACATCCCATTAACAAAACTTATGTCTGGTATGGTACATATCTAGGCATATATTAGGCTCCCAACAATTGATGCATACGGAATATCATTCATTTTCTTACAACCCATTCATTCTTTGGACATTGATTGAGACTAAATTTGTCTCCTTTATGAATTGGAATGGGACTGGATGAGTATTTTTCCATTCTAAACTCTCTAACACTTTATTAATATAGAATTTCTGAGACAATCCCAACAATCCTTGTGATCTATTCTAAAATATTTCTATCCCAATCACATAGGAGGCCTCTCCCATATCTTTGATTTCAAAGTTGTCAGAGAGATATTTCTTGGTACTGTGCAATAAACCAAGATCATTAGTAGCAAACAAGAAGTTATCAACATAAAGAACTAACATGATAAATTTACTCCAACTGACCTTTAGACATATACACCGATCAATAGTGTTTTCCTTTAAATCCAAAGGTTACAATAGTTTCATTAAACTTAAGTTACCACTGTCGCAAAGTATGTTTATGCACCATGTGTTCCTTTCCTTTGACAGAAAACCCTTCAGGTTGATTCATATAAACTTCTTCTTCTAAATTCCCATTCAGAAAGGCAGTTTTCACATCCATTTGATGTAGCTCTAAATCATAATGAGCTACTAAAGCCATTATAATTCTGAGTGAAACTTTTCTAGAGATGGGTGAAAAGGTCTCCCTTTAATTGATGCCACCTTTCTGAGTGAAACCTTTGGCAACAAGTCTGGCCTTGTGACGTTCAATGTTGTCAGTTGAGTCTCGTTTGGTCTTAAAGACCCATTTACACCCAACTCTTTTGCAACCCTCAGGTAATTCAACAAGGTCCTAAACATTGTTATGTTCCATAGACTTCAACTTATCTTTCATGGCTTCTATCTATTTATCATAATTTTCACTTTAGTGGCTTGTCAAAATGAGATTGGATCATTATCAATTCCCAAGTCAATTTCTGACTCGTATAGATATACCAAATAATCATCACAAATAGAAAATCTCTTTTGTCTTTGAGATCTCCTTAATTCTACTTCTTGTGATTCATCTACTATCTATTTATCAATTATGGCTTCATTATTATTAGTAGGAGTATCGATTTATTGTTCTTGTTGACTATTAGATTGTACAACAACTTCAGGAACAACAACTTTAGAAAAGTATAAGATGGAGAATTTTGAACATCAACTTCTTTAATTTTCAAATTACGTGGTTCCACACTTCCACTAACTTCACCATTCTCAATGAACCTAGCATTTCCAATTTCAATAATTCTCGTACTAGAATTTGGACAGTAAAATCTACACCCTTTTGATTTTTCTAGATAACGAACGAAGAAACCATTGATTGTTCTTAAATCCAGTTCTTCTCTTATGGATTATAAATTCCAATTTCTGTCGGGCAACCTTAAACATACAGGTGCCTCAAACTAGGTTTCCTACCAGTCCAGTTCAAAAGGTGGCTTTGGAACTGCTTTACTCGGAACCCTATTTAGTAAGTAAACGACAGTCTTTAAAGCATACCGTAACACCTCACACCTTGCAATACTAGTATAATTCAAATGAAACATGACATGGTTTGGTCAAATTAGCGCTAATTTTTAAAAGTGCTTGAATCTCGTGTTAATGGGTTATATGTGCGTTTAATGCTTAAGAGGGTCGAGTGTATACATGTTTTGTGTCGAATTGAGGAGATTACGACCTTAAATGAAGTGAGATAATTGAGGTTCTTGTAGGACTTAATAAGCTAGCAGGTGAGTCACCTACTTGCCCAACTCAAATTTGCTAGCTAAACGGAGACGAGGCTCGATGTCGAATTTGTCCAAGTTAGATTATGAATAAGGTTTGTGTTAAGGGTGTAACTTTTGCCCATGTTTTAGCATCATAAATGCACTATATTTTTAGCCCAAGAAGGATATTAAAAAGGGCCCAAACACATCATAACACACCTAACAAATTGAGCCCAAAATAAGTGAAAGAAAAGTTGGAAAATAGGCAGCCCAAGCTCATCAACTTGGAGACTCATTTAGGCCCAAGTGTGAGGGCCAAGCTAGTATGTGTGGTATAAGGTGGTCAAAACGTCAAGAGAAGTTCGGCCAAAGACCCCTTTATAAAGGGCTCCAAAGCAGCTCCACCATTCATTTCTCAACTTGAATACAAAAAAATCAGATTGCTCTCTCTATTTCCTCTCAATTTTTTTTAACTTTGTAAAGCAGCAAAAAGGGACTTCTAGGGTTCTTGGATAATCCCTACACCTTTAATTAAGTGGTAATTAAGTTTACACAAGTGTTTAGTATGATTTTCTTGTGAAAAACAAGAAGTATATGCTAGTATATTGTGCTAGAAATTTGAGACAGCTTGTGTTGAGAAAGTTGCTGCATACTTGTCTTTTGTTTTAGTGATCTTTCTATGTTTAGTGGGCTATATTATGAAGAGAGTTTGATATTCTTATCATGGTTTGAGTTATAGATATTATCCTAAAGTTGCTGCCCTGATTTTGGTTTCATTTAACAAGCGCGTTTTATTGTGTTATCTTAAGTGTCATGTTGATTGGAACTTGTGGGCTGATGGATGTAAGGCTAATGCCTCACGTCCTTAATGAATGATTTGTTACTGTTTTGGGACTGGTTCAAGGCTATTTTTATGTGTAAATGTTGCCGGAACAGTTTGGTTAGGTTTGGAATAGGTTTGGAGTTGTCGACGTCGAAATATAGTGAAGGAAGGTAACGTTATGCTGTCCATTTTTAGGTTGTGTAGAATTGTTATGTGTTTTGGTTTGTGGCTATTGTAAGACTGTTATGGCACTAAAACAAGCTGTACATGATATGTACATGATAATATGTACTAGAAAGTACGACTAGAGGTGAAATGGTTAAAAGAATACACTAAGGTTTATAATTGTCCGCTTGCTGCCTGTATGTTATTTTTCTATGAGATTAGGCTTCCAAAGTGTATCTATTGGCTGCTAATACTAGTTTTATCATCTACTATGTTGTAGACAAGTATTTGAAGGAAGGAAAGATTATTTCGAGATAGTAACAAGGTCATACAACGAGGTATGTAAGGCTACTTGACTTCGTATTATTTGGCACAAAAAATAGATCTTTCCTTGGCACATAAAGACATCTACCAACTCTGACACAATTATTAGCCGTGTCTACCCTCTTGCACATGTTCATATGCTCCCATACATAGTCACCTTCAAATATGTGTACATACGTGGATACTAAGTCACATGAGTCCTTATTGCTAAATAACGTTCCCGAGTTGCCTCATTTCATATGTATTCCATTATTTGTGTAATATACTCTTTTTCATTATCATATTATCTTGTATGATTATCTATATGTCACATGCTGCATATACAGTCCTACAGCTCCAATACTGTGACCACAAAAAGAACCATCTCAAAGGTAATTAAAAGATAAGGTATATTATTTACTGATAGGTGGTAGCCCGAGGGGTGGAAATAACACCTAGCTAGGGACGATCCTATCACGGATGATAGCCCGAGGGGTTAAGGAAGAACCTAGCCAGGGACGATCCTGATATATAGTTTTTGATGGGTGGTAGCCCGAGGGGTGGAAGTAACACCTAGCCAGGGACGATC
>JAABOM020055616.1:0-15358 GCA_011800125.2 Solanum clarkiae | reverse complement strand
CATTCAAACCCCAATTTCGAGTTTCATGGTTTAAGCTAGAAATCCACCCCTTTTTCATGATTAATCATCAATTTAATGCTTCCCCAACACCCCCACAAGATTTAATTTACATGGGGAAAGATAGAAATTCAACTTACCTCTCAACCCCTTCACAAGCTCTAAATTTCGAATCCGCAAAACCGAACGTTTTCTCACTAAACCAACACTTCTACGTTACTTGGGGGACCCCATATATCGACCTTGAAGCGTCAAATAATCGAAAACGTGGAAAAAAAAGAATTTCTTGGGAACCCCTGTAGCAGCCGAGAGTCTTCAGCTGCGAGGGAGAATGTTTGCCCTTTTTTTTTTCCTGAGTGTTGGAAGATGTTTTCTTGCAAGATATGGCATATGTGTATGCATATATAGACCTCTACTCATACACTTGGGCTAATCAATTAAAAACATGTACATGACCCTACAATTTATTCTACATCTTAAGGAACTTAATTTAAATAAAATGCACATTTGGTCCTAAACTTTTTCCAATTGGACCAATTAAGGATTTACGACTTTTAACTCCCAAGAATAATTTATATATAAAAAAAATTTCACTTGGTCTAAACCTTAAAATAAACACTTAAGCCCCGAATTGATCAAAATTTTCAATATTCGTCCAAATTTCACAAGCATTTCAAATGTTCAAAATACGGGTTCTAACAAGATCATCTAACCTGGGGAGAGGATACTTATTCTTTATAATGACCTTGTTCAGTTGTCTGTAGTCGATACACATTCTGAGAGACCCATCTTTCTTACGCACAAATAAGAAAGGAGCACCCCAAGGTGAGACACTAGGCTTTATGAACTTTTCTCTAGCAAGTCTTTCAACTGTTCTTTCAATTCTTCCAACTCCACGGGGGCCATTTTATAAGGTTGAATTAAAATAGGTTTGGTCTCGGGAAGAACATTAATCCCAAAGTCAATCTCCCTATCAGGAGGGACTCCAGGTATATTATCAGGGAGCACCTCAGGAAACTCATTCACAATCGGGACTGGCTCAAGAGTAACATATTCAATATCATCAGACTTAACTCACACGAGGTGGTAAATACAACCTTTGGAAATTAATTTTCTAGCTCTAAGATAAGAAATAAATTTGCCTTAGCTGCAACAACACTTTACAAGATCATTAGGTAATTGGAACCTAACAATCCGGGTTCTACAGTTAACAGAAGCATAACAGGCGTGAAGCCAATCCATGACAAGTATCACATCAAAATCGACCATCTCCAATTCTACCGAGTCAGCTAAGGCGTCTCTATTATAGATGGATACTACACAATCTCTGTAAACTCTCTCAGCTAAGATAGACTCACAAGTGGGAGTAGAAATAACAAAAGGTTCAAGCAAATACTCTGGAAGGATCCTAAACTTCCTAGCCACATGAGGGGTCACAAACGACAACGTGACACCCGGATCAAGCAATGCATAACAATCAAAGGTAAAGACTCGAAACATACCCGTGATAAAATCTGGTGCAGCCTCTTGATCATATCGATTACCCATAACATAAAGGCGGTTCATCCCGCCTCCTGTATCTGTAGTAGCAACCCTCTGTTGATTGCCCACTGGGGGTATTGTGGAGGATTGTGGTCTGCTGCTTCCCTCACCTCATCTCCTCTTTGGGCACTCATAATTGAAGTGACCTGATTGTCCATACAAATAGCAAATATCTTTTCCCACACGACATTCACCCAGATGAAGCTTACCGCATTTGCCACATGGTGGCTTTCCCCTCTTGCCTTGGCCTTAGGTCACACTGGCCTGAGATTGAGCACCCGGAGCCCTGAAATTCTAATAACCAAGAGATTTCTGGTCATAACCATTTGGTTTAATGGGTGTAATCGCTATAGGTTGTACAGGATGAGATGGTCTCCTATGAAAGTAGGATTTGTCACCCTTATTCTTTCTCTGTGGGCTAGGCTTATGTCCTGCTGATTTTACTTTTCTCATTATCTGCTCCTCTTTATCTTTCTTCTTGTCTTCCTTTGTCTGTTGGGCATACACATAATTCTGGAGATGTCCATGCCAGGAATCAGTAAGGCTGCCTTACGTTCTTTCTGTACATGTCTGCCCAGACCAGAAACAAACTTCATCATCGTCGCTCTCATGTCTGGCACCATCTCTGGAGCATACCTTGATAGCTTAATAAACTTAAGGCTATACTCCTTTACCGTCATCCCTCCCTGCTTCAGATTCAAGAACTCATCCACCTTCGCCTCCTTCAACTCTTGAGGAAAAAAGCAGTCAAGGAAGGTTGTCTCAAACTTTTCCTGTACTACAGGCTCCACATTCTCACCTCTACTCTCCTCCCACATATTGTACCACACATAAATAACATCCTTCATCTAGTAGGAGGTAAGCTCAACAACCTCAATCTCATCAGCATGCATCGCTTTCAGAACCTTATACATCTTATCAATGAAGGTTTGTGGGTCCTCTTCCACTTTCGAACCCATATATACTGGTGAGTTCATGCTCAAGAAGTCCCTGAGTCTGGTTGCAGTTGAGGGCACCTGTGAAGTAGAACTAGGAGCTTTGGAGCCATGGTTGTTACCTTGGGAGGCCACCAATTGAGTCAGCATGGTGATGGCTCCCCTAAATTTTGCCTCGATAGTGGGAGCAGGTTGGGCTAAGCAGGGGGCACCTGTGGGACCTCAGCAGTCCTAGCAAGCCATCCTCGACTCCTTACCTCTGTCTGGACCGGGACCTCAAGTTAGGCGTTTTGAACAGTTGGGGCTGCGACATTTCTCTAAGCAGCAGTTCTCTTTGGTGGAATTTTTTGTAATGTACAACGCATGAGTTAAAATGAGATTTCCATAGAGTTAAACTCTATCACACGAATTCATATCATAAAAGAAGGGTAATTCTTCCTAATTTCCTATAGCCTCCTGCTTATGAAGTGTGGTGCACAACGCACCCATAAACAAGACTCTACTAGACATGGCTTCATAGACTCCCTAGAACACTTTAACTCTGTGCTATAATACCAAGTTTGTCATGCCCCGGGAGGGTATCCTAGGCGTAACTGGCACCCGGAAACTATTGCTAGCCCCCAAGTGAACCACCTAGTCTCATCGCCTTCATTCAATCACCTCTTTTGTGGAAGAAAATAAAGAAATAGAAATCTATCAATGGGTTATAACTATCCATTCAGTCTATCATAAATGAAATATGAGGAGAAAGAACATCTCAGTGTAAAGAAGGAAAAAGAGGGGGGGGGGGGGAAGAACCCCAAACATCAACCATCATACATCTATGTTTATGAAGCCTCTATCACTACTGTTTAAGGAGGTATCATAACAGGACATAGACACCACAACCAAAGAAAATAACTCAAAATAACTGAAGAGATAAACATGTCCTCCGAAAGCAAGGGAGGACTCACCAAGTCTCTGTTTGGGGATCTGCGAACCTCAACGATTTGCCTGCTAAAGTCCTCTGTCTATAGAATCTGCATCATAAAAGGATGCATCACCAAAGGGGCATTAGTACGTGGAATGTACTGTATGTAAAACGAGCTAAAATAAATGATAAACAATGACAATCAGCTCATCAATCATTCATCCTCAACGTAGAGTAAGGAATAGGACTCTATCATTTCACTATCCATCAAGACATCACACCATCACCTCAACCTCAGAGTACTATCAGTAGGAACCTATCTAGGAGTTTTTATAACCTACAACCACCACCTATGAGCCGGTGATGATACAACCAGAACCTTGCCGGGGAACAGGATGAGTTTATCGAGGATCCTAAAAGAAGTCTATCAAGCCCTATGCGGGGTAAAAGGAACATCCGATTTCACAGTCCAATCCTTTCCTACGCTGGTCAGGTAATTAATGAGTATGAGTGGGACTCACTTTTACCCATTTCAGTGCTAAAACTCCTCCCAGGAATCAACATGCTCATAAGTCTATCAAAACATCAAGAATTTCCATCACTCAGCCCTACGGGCAAGAACACTCACCTTATCCTATCATCTATCAACTTAAGGAGTAGGATTATTCCTTCAAACTAAGGGTCAACCTCATTTAAGCTCTAAAAACACTAATTCCAACAATTTTGGTCATCAATACCCTCTTCTCAAGACTCATACTCCAACAATCAACACATTTAGACAATCAAGGCTCTAGGCAATTACCCCTATGTTCATTCTTGAAGTATTTAACACGGGAATCATGAAAATTAGGTATACAATCATCCAATGATATATGTAAACAGTAAATACAAGTATGATGATCATTAATTTAAGATAATATGTTGAAACTAAAGATAAATTTCAAGAATTACAATCCAAGACTTCTCAACTATCAACTATCATCTAGTACATGAACAATTTCATATTCTGGTAGCCTTTACGTACATGGGATGAAGAATTTCCAACCTTTCTTCAAGAACTTGGACCTGAATTTTTAAACCCTCAACTCTCTCTCCTTCTCCTCTCTCAAAAAGTACGTTTAAACTTAAGAAAATATGGGTTCTTGAAACTCTTCGCGTGAATTAAGGGGTTAAAACATGTTTCGGGACTTAAAAATAGGTTGGAAATACCCAAAATACCCTTCCCAAAATTAAAAAAATATCTGAAAATTTGTACTGGTCTGCGACGCGCCAGGGGCACGGACCAGTACATTTTTGTGAATTTCTGAAATAATTCAATTCCTCTCGAAAATAAAAAAAGGTTAAGTGTGTCTCTATGCCCCTTCACGTCGTGCTAGGGGCGCGGATCGACACTATTTTAGAAAGCAGTAGCAATAATTATTTTTCGCTCAAGTTGCTCTTAAATTGGGTCGAGACCATTTTCTCACTCAATTTTTCGTACTGATCGCAAATCCAATCTCGAATTTCTAATCGGAGCTTTGGAAGATGCATTCTGCGCATGATTATATTTTAGAAGCGTTTCGATAATTTCACGGGGTGTTACAAGGTTGCATATGGTAGATAAATTGAGTTCTAGCCTTGTGATATCTTTTATTAATTCCTCTTATTTTGGCTTATTTTTGGGTTCATTTTCTTCTTACTGTTATCTGGTAGCCGTTAAAGTTCAAGGTTCTAGGTCACAGATAGTTATAGGGGCTACGTTATTTTTATTAACTTCAGTCTTTCACATTAAGCTTCATGTTTATTTTGATGTTTACTAGTATGCTCATCTGTTCTACTTGCGTGTCCTCAGTTCGAGTTAGCATGATATTGAAAATCTTTTAGCTTGAGTAATTTTGCTTCGTCTCATTAGATGCCTTTGGATTTCAATGTTTTAAGGGTTTAAAGCCATGTGTTTCTGGTTCCTTGATTCTATTTTTCCCTTTGAATGCTGAAATTATGGTATCAATTCAAGTATATCGTAGGTTGGAATTCCATGATTTCTCCTTGCTTTTAGTCACCTACAATTTTATCTTTTTTGTTTTGAGTCCATATTACCTCATTTTTCAAACTCTTATTTACACTATGTTTGTTGCTTTAAAAGGCATATTTTTACCTCTATCCAGTTTACTGTCTCCTAGTCATTACTACTATTTTTTCTTCTCTTTACATTACAAGGAAACAAGGAAAGAGTTAGATTATTGGTTTTATTACCATCTAAATCAATTACGTGGGTTGAACTGTGTAAAAGTTTTCTCTACATTTCAAATGTAAAAATGGGCTGTAAACTACTAATTCTGATTCTATTGTCACGGCCGCACTTTCCTTTTTATCATTTCCTCACTGTATTAAGTATTGTTTTATCTTGGGTTGCATAATCTAACCTCTTAGTTTGGGTAGTTTAAACTTATTCTACCTATGCTAGCCTGATCTTATATCTAAATGTGATGTGAAAGAGTGAATTTGAACTTGGTTACTAGAAGTTTCAACTTAGGATTATTGTTATTTATGTTGTTCTTCCTGTGACCTTATTACTGTTTATGGGCGGGTGGGTGCATAAAGGTATACAAATTGCATGTTTGTTTGAATGTTTTAAAATTTCAGTCCATCTTGTCCTTGTTGATGTTACTGGTTCATTAGGAGTTTTGGATTAAGCAATTCATAGTATTTGCTTTCAATCTTCTTGATGAGAAATTACTAAGTTTATTTTCTGTTTCTTTTTCGCATGCAATACCCTCCGGGTCCATTTTGGACCCCCATTCTGCATTTTTTGGGCCACGGAGGCCCAAGTCTTCTTCTTTTCGAGTCAGCCTCGTCCTGTTCAAGTCAAAAAGAAGCAATTTACAGGTCTCGAGAGCTGGCGACTAAGTCATATACACTTTTATACGTCCTGTATATACCAGTGTACAACCAGTTATACATAGGGGAATAGAATGGACTAAAGGTCCACAAGAGGTCAGCAATGACAAAATGGGCCAAAAGCTAGAGTTTAAAGCAGCAGCAACCTTTAATGGAAATGGGCTAAAAGCCCAAAACTCTTAACCCCGTTCTTTTACTTTATTTTATGTATTTTACTTGTATTTATTTGAATACTAACCTTTATTTGCTTAGTTATAATCTAATTAATTCCCCAAATATTGAACCATTTGATTTAATTTATTTCAAGGAGCTTTGTGATATTTTCATGTTAAATTCATTTTAGCAAAAGTAAACGAGTTTTTTCCTTTTATCTCAACTAATCTTAAAAAAGGTTATCTTTTAAATTGTTCAAGTATGTTTCCCTTGAAATTATCCATGAATATATTCTCTTTTATATACTTAGTCATTTTTTAATACTTTAATTAAGTTTTTCTTTTTTTTTTAGGTTCTATTTTAAATTGATCTTTTCAGAAGTTAGTCAAATGAGTTTTAATCACCGGTCAACTGCGAGTTAGCGGCCATTTTTGAGTGATTAATTTCTTCTCAAAAATAAAAATTGAATCCTTACCCATTTCTCTGAATTTTTAAGATTTTTTTTAGGGTCTTAAAATTTTTTTTAAAGTTTTCTTAATGTCTTTAAAAAATTAAGTGACATCTCTGTTTTCTTTTTTCCTTGAAAAAATTTGTTTTTTTTTAAATTAATTGAATTCTTAGAATAATTTTTCCATAAAAAATTATTTTTTACGATTAACAGAAATGACGACTATGTTGGGGATTTAATTAGGTTCTAACCATAAGATTTGACTTCTTTGACTACTTGGATTATTATGTATTTGTACTTTATTTATTTAAATTCGAATATTAACTGTTGTTACATGCATAGCATTTTTCGCCATCCGGCATTTTTTTTTATTTTTCACTTAAATGATGGTTAAGTGGGTCGCACCCGTTTAATCCAAAATTTTCATTGGGGTACCCGGACGAAATGAGTTGATCTTGCGGGGTCACCTGTCGTTAACTTTCCCAGCCCAAGTTGTCCGCTTGGGTCACCGGTCCACTATCAAATTAAATCCACTCTTAGTCCACCTAGAATATAGCGATACCAAAACCTTGTAAGAGCATTGGTCTAAGATGATCCAACATATAAGGCGTGTTGGGCTTATTAGAAAGACCACCTTGAGTCCAAAGTGGCCTCCAACCCAACTGGATGATCATATTTATATATTTAAATGAAGGTTGCATATGTTATTTGACGAACCATTGTCCCTTGGGGTTGGGATTTTATTTTACGAGCTCAGCCAAAGTTGGATCTTCACAAGGTACTTCTTCATCTAAGACATTCGGGAATGTCAAATTTCAAGAAGAAAGATATATTTGAAGGCTTAGTTTAGTGTTGTACCCCTGCATGGGACCAATTATTTATATCCCCTTTTCCTTGTTATGTTTCCCCATTCAATTTATTCATAAAATTGTAATATATGTTTTTCCATTCAATTTATTCATAAAATTGTAATATTTTGGGGCAATGGAACATTTCAAATGGTGTATACATCCTTCAAATCGTTAGGCCTACCCTTGGCATAGAGGGTCACATATATATATTAGGATGCGTTATATTTCATTTATGTGCTAAATGCTATATAATTTTCTTTACTCGCGTTGTTTAGCTTATGTGCTAAATACATATGTTTTATCTCGAACATGATTGGTCCATTATTACATTCCTAAAGTCTTAGAACACATTTTGAACTATTTTAAAATAATTTTTGAGTCATTATCCAAAATCACCTAAAATCCTCCTTATGTTAAATTGGGTTATCACTCAAATTCATGCTGACCTTATTATTCTAAAAAATAATTTTCATACCAAAATAAGCCAGAATTACCAAATTTTCTTGTAATGACCAGTGGCAATTAATTTTTTTTTATTGTTATTGCTCCACTTGGAGCTATGGCAGACAAAGCATTCTAAGTGCTTTTGGCAGTTGCTTATAGTGCCTTTGGCACTTGCAATATAGTACCTTTAGCACTTGCAACATAAGGCATTTCTTTGCCTATAAAAGGCAGAGGGGGTCTGCCTCATTTGCACAAGCTCACAGAGCAAAGATATCTATACCTATACTTTTATATTACATAATATTAGTTAAGAGTTTTATTAAGTTAAAGGGAGATGGTTTATTGCATGGAGTTTCGACAATTTTATTGTAAGTTACTTCTATTTCTAACTCTTTTATAATGAGATATTTTATATAAATAAATCTATATTCGTGTACTTTTAAGTACCTTATTATGAAAATATTATTACGATGAATTTATCTTAATGAATCAAAGTTAAGTTGAGGTATAATAATTATTTGGCTAGTTCGTGGTGTTACGAATTTCATACGAAAGTGGGAAGGCTCAAGTGCTTGATTAATTGTCTTTGGCAAAGGCAAGTGAATTTCTTAACCTTTGTTAAGTATATAGAATCTTGTGCTTCCTGTGTCAGAATATTGAAATTGAGGATATGACAACACTTGTGATATTGAACTACCAATTCTTGATTTTGAGATGTATGAACTTGTATAGGCATCTTGCATATTTTATTTTCATGAACATGATTATTGTGTATTTACTATGTGTTTGCTGGATGATCCAAAATAATAAAAAAAAAGAACTAAAAAACTGAAGGGAAATGGTTCCGGCTAGTGAAAAAGAATGAGAATGAAAAAGGATACTATGATTCGAGGGTCATGTCGCACGCCGCGATGGATACTATAATTCGAGGGTCGTGTCGTACGCCGCGATGGATACTATGATTCGAGGGTTGTGTTGCACGCCGCGACGGATACATGGTCCATGTGTGGCCCCCGTGGGTTTTGACTGAGGCATGTTTATGATCAATAGATGTG
This sequence comes from Solanum clarkiae, assembly GCA_011800125.2. Classification (NCBI taxonomy): domain Eukaryota; kingdom Viridiplantae; phylum Streptophyta; class Magnoliopsida; order Solanales; family Solanaceae; genus Solanum; species Solanum clarkiae. Next base: position 6,146 of record JAABOM020055616.1, on the reverse strand, counting down.
TATCACTAGGACAGACATGCATCATGTTATGTGACATTGCATTGCATTGCATTCCATCTCTTTATCATATATAAACATGTGAGTGTTTTTGCGAAACTTGTGATAAATGCACTTGATTCCTGGTGTTATTAATATATGACAGTTGGTGTGATTATTGAACTATATTCTATGTGTATTGTGAACTGTTATGCTGGACTGACTATATGCAGGTTGTAGTTGGAGTGTCAGGGGTACCGGTATTCTATATTACTTAATTTTATGTTTATTAGTTCACTTGCTGGGTATTGCATGGGTATTAGTTCACCAAGCTGCTTTCCAGAATCCACCTCCAAATGCTCGTCAAAAAGATTATGTGATACCTTCACTCCCGACTTCAAATGAGTATGATCAAGGAAATCCTTTTGTCACTTCTCAGCAAGTTTAAAGTGCTTCATTCACGCGTCCAACTCAGGATGTTCCCTTTGTTTACACCCTTGCTCCTCTAAAGGCTCCAACTGTGACACATCATGCTCCACCAATGTACACTTATGCTACTGCTCCACCTGTTACCAAGATTCCAGAATTTAGCCATCAAGATGTTGATCACTATGTTGAAATTAAAAGTGATGCGAAAGTTGTTGATGTTGAAACGATGAATAGGAAGATGAAAATCCTGGAGGATGCTATGAGAGACCTTCGTGGACTCAATGGAAATCAAAGTGTGAGGTACGAAGAGTTGTGCACATTTCCTGATGTTGAGCTACAACCTGGTTACTAGATTCCAAAGTTTGATGGATCAGAAAATCCTTTCTTTCATTGGAAAGTCTATTGTGAAAATTTGATTAGAGTTGGAAGTAAGGATGGGATAAGAATCAAATTGTTCAATCAAAGTCTAACCGGAAAAGCTTTGGAATCGAGCAAGATTTGACTAAATGGTGTACTTGGGATGATTTGACCAATGCTTTTGTGGATCATTACAAGTTTCATGTTGAGATCGCTCCTGATAGAATCTCCATTACAAAACTAAGGCAAAAGTCAACAGAATGCTTCCGACAATATGCCATACGTAGGAGAAAAGAGGCATCTAGAGTACATCTAGCAATGGAAGAAACAGAGATGATCACCTACTTTATTCAAGCTCAAGATGCAGAATATTATGAACGAATGGTGACAATGGGTGGAAAGACATTTGCTGAAGTTATCAAAGCTGGAGAAATGATTGAGGATGGTCTTAAAATGGGGAGAATTACAAGCTTGACATCATTTCAATTCAATAATAGAGCCTTTCAAACTAGTTCATTTGGAAATGGAAAGAAAAAGTAACAAGAAGTTATGACAGTAATGACTCGGGGATCTACCTCATATAATCGTGTGCCACCTCCAGGCTATCTCACTGCACAGTACCCCCGTTTACAACACGCAAGCAGCATATCGTGCTCCACGACTGGTGCAAAACCATGCACCTCATCCCAATTTTGAGAGAAAGCCTCCTCGAGTCTTCCCTCCATTGGAAGAATCATTTTCTACTTTTGAGAGGTTGAAGATAACAAGATTACTCTGCCCAATAGAACCTAAGGTTGTAAACACTTCAGCTAATTGGTATGACCCAAATAAGCATTGTGCTTATCACTCAGGGGTTGCTGGGTATGATACTAAGAAGTGTATTACCCCTGAACATAAGATTCAAGATTTGATTAATAACAAAACAGTTGTACTTGCATCGACTCCTAATGTGAAAGCTAATCCACTTCTTGAGTACAAGGAGTAGTTAGCAGAGAAAGAAGTTACAAAGAAGAGAAGACATTTTCCCGAGGTCGTGTTTCTGGTATCTTCTAGTCCTATATTCGAAGTTCAGTGTTTCCTTTCCTTGTAATCACATTTTATTGCTTTCTATTTTGTAATAGCACGTTATGGCTTCTTTTCCTTTATAATGTTCTTCCTTTGTATTGTGAACTACGTTCGACCTGATTTCCCTAGTGGAATACGTAGGCGGTCTTTATTGACTTTGGTCATATTATCTAGAAAATCTCATTTTCCTTTCATTTTGGAACTACGATTCACCTGATTCTTGCCTCGACGGGATACGTAGGCGCTACACTGGCTCGGTCATATTCCTCGAAAGATTTTCATTCCTCTTTACAATGGAAATTGAGGCAGAATTTTTGAGAAGATTTCAAAATTCCTTAGAAGAAGACTTTCTCCAACAAGTCAGTTTTAGAGCTACATTAAAGTTGCAATTAGGGCAGATTTTTTGAGGTTCTATAAAAAAATCAATTAGAAACTACAAGAAAGTTAAGACTTCCTCTGTGTTCTAAACTGGGCAGAATTTTTGAGGAGAACCTTCAAAAATTTATCAAACTTGCATTGCAAGACAATTTCAGCATGCAAATCGGATGGCTGACAGGCATCAAGATGGCGAGGCAATACCAACATAGATCAGTTTCTCAAAACTAAGAATCTTTCTTTAGATGCAGGAACTATAAAGTTACAAGGCATCATTAGACCCATGGTGGACTCGTCATGATTCAGATGACTTCTACTTTATTCATTTTCTAAATTTATTTTCAGTATTCTATTCATTCTCTAAATTTCTTCATATTAGTCTATTGTGACTTATAACACATTTTCTTAATGTTACAGATAAGATAACCTGTTAATGGCTAAGATTTCATCATACCAATACAAGCGGAACAACTTCACCTTTTAATTTATGCTCTGTTATGTCATTTACCTTGATAAGTTAATTTTGTTATTACTCAAATTTGAATTTTGCAGGCATCATTCCCAGAATTGAAGGCGATTTTCAAAAGATCGTCTCAAAATTTTGAAGAATCAAGCAGATGTTCTCAAGGAAAAGAGACACAAGTTAATCTTTTAGAGAAGTTATTCTGGCGCCAAGAACTCAATTTAATGATTTATCCATTACTTTTTCTAGCTCTTCGTTATTTCAATTTTCACACTTTTTATTGACATATTATTCTTTGCAATTCTTGTTAAGTTTCAAATATGGAGTGTCACTTTCTTCGACGTGATAATTAAATCATTATTGGAGTATCATTACTTTCAGTGTGACATGTTATTTTATTATTAGATTGTCACCTCCTTTAGAGTGATACGTTATATATTATTGGATCGTCACCTCCTTCAGCGTGACATGTTAATTTATTATTGGATCATCACCTCTTTCAGAGTGACACATTATTTATTATTGGATTGTCACCTCCTTTAGCGTGACATGTTAATTTATTATTGGATCGTCGCCTCCTTCAGCATGACATGTTATTTATTATTGAATCGTCACCTCCTTCAGCATGACGTGTTAATTTATTATTGAAGCGTTATCTCTTTCAGCATGACGTGTTAATTTATTATTAGATCGTCACCTCCTTCAGCATGACGCATTATTGGATTGTCACCTCCTTGAGTGTGATGCATTATTTTATTGGGTTGTCACCTCCTTTAGGGTGGCATATTATTTTATTATTGGATTGTCACCTCCTTCAGCGTGACATATCCTGTTAATATTGGATTGTCACCTCCTTCAGTGATATATCATTTTATTATTCGATTGTCACCTCATTCGACATGACCAATAAATTATTATTGGATCGCCACTTCCTTCAACATGACATGTTAAATCATACTAGAGTGTCACTTCCTTCAATGTGATAGTTAAAATTACTATGGAATCGTCACTTCCTTCATTGTGACACATTAAATTATTATTGGAACGTCACTTCCTTCAACGTGACACGTTAAATTATTATTGGAACGTTACTTTCTTCAATGTGGCACGTTAAATTATTATTGGAATGTCATTTCCTTCAACGTGACAGTTAAATTATTATGGGATCGTCTCCTCCCTCAGCGTGACACATTAATCTATTTTTGGATCGTAATCTCCTTCATAATGATACATTAAACCAGGTTTGAACAAATTGCATTCATTATGTATCATTTACTATTAACAAGTTTTATCTCAGTCTTTGTTGAGAGCATCTGAAAGGGTGAATTTTCAAAACAAACCAAAGATGTGTACATCATCAAATAGGATGCAGCACAACGTGAAATTTTTTCTTAGCAGCGAAATGGGACATAGTCCGAAGAGAAGTGTCAAACTCTTCGGATGCGAGCTGAGAAGCGACTCCCGCCACAATCCAACCACACCCTTGTCAGAAGGCATGTGGGTATTTCTTTCAATTCGTTAGTTTTCAGTTTCGCATTTAGGTGATATCAACTCCAATCGGAAGCAATATTTCCAATCCAAGTGACAACACATCAAGAGCTTTAAAATTTATGTAAGTTCTTACTTATGGGTATGAAGTACACCACATTCATAACTAAGAGGTCGCAAGCCTCTTTTTCATGCTCAATTTATTTGTCACTCTTCCCGAACCAAAGATCATCTTAGCATAACAAGATTTCCTTTTCAATTAATCGATTCGAACTACAAGTAGTCTGATTCCTATGTCCGGTATATGTAGGCGAGTTCCATGTTGAAAAATCGACTGTATTCCAACCTCCCCTATTCTATTCCCGAGCATTTCGTTCTCTCTATAATTCGACTCCGAAATAGATTTTGAATTCTTTGCTAATCATGCATTAAATTAAGCATTTTGAACTATAAGTGGCCTGAATTCTCATGTAACCTGAGATATGTAGGAAACTCAAAACCAGGGTCCCGCCACATCTTTCCAAAGACCGTACCAAAAACCTTTCAGAAGATGAAGATGTGGTCGACTAAAAATTGGATTTGTCAAGTTTCTTTGTCCATGATCTCTTTCATAGATCATATCCAAAGAAAGGGGCAGTTGTTGACACCCAATTTTTACCCTCCACGATATAGATTAATCGTCAAGCTTTTAATTTAACAATTTAAAATAATTAACTTTCGAAAATGCAAAAATATTTTCTCAAATAAATTTCACATTATTTTTAAGAGTTGTTATTTTTGTAATTAATTTAATTATTTCAATTTGCCAATTTAAAAGCTCTTCAATTAATCTGTATTAATTCATCTTGTAGTCAAATTAGTCAGTCGAATTTGATTTGATTAAATCTAGTTGGCTAAGATTGCAATCGAACTGGTCAAATTTTAAATCGAAAATTCCCCGGATCCATTTCTTTTCAGCTTTCATTAGCCCAAAATTCCTTAAACCCCGCCCAATTTGTTATTTTTCAGCCTACATATATATATATTACATATGTATATATTTTCAGACGTGACCTTCACGCGTACCACTCTCCATCTCCTTTCTTCTTCGCAGTGAACCCGACCCCCTATAACGGACAGGCGACAACTTTCAACAACTTTCTGCTTGACGTGTCCTCATCTCAGCTCATCGTACAAGGGAACGTTTTGATTGATCCTTCTTGTCCTCGTAGGTGTCATCATCTCTCCCTTGATGGGTCTCATCCAGAATCAACAGTTGTGATTTGTCGATTTGTTGATTGATATCCAACAAATTCCAGGAATTCTTATCCCCAAGGGCTGGATTTTGAATTTTTGTGTGCAATTTTAGCCCTAAATTCCCATTGTTGCCCTAAAACAATTCTACACATTTCCCTCCCCCCTTTTTAAACCCGATTTCATTCTATAAATTCCTCTATTCCCCTCATTGTTAAGGGGGAGGGGGCATTTATCATCTCTAAAAGACGTTGGAGCTTTCGTTTGTTTTCAAACCATATCCAAAAAAGTTCACTCAATTCTGAAGGTTTCCGAGGGGCTTCGAATTGGGACGTCTAACAAATAAGTTTGTGTTTCAATGTTTATACAAAGCCATAAATTGTTGGTTTTGAAACCACGAAAGTAAAGTTCTTTGGGTGGAGTTGAAGCTAATCTCAAGCTCGTCGTCACCAGTTCTTCCTGTCAAAAAGGTAACTCTTAATCCTAATGTTTGTTCTGGAAGCTACGTGAATAGTTTATCTGTGTTTCAAGCATCTTTTGTTGATTTTTCTCTTTTGAATACTTTATTTTATATATTTTATTTATATTTATTTGAAAACCACTTGGTAACTTTCTGTAATTCGGCAGCTAAGACTCAGATTGATTACCTTATTATTCGAAAGGGCGATAGGAGTCTTTGTAAGAATTGCAAGGTTATTCCGAGTGAAAATATCTGCACTCAGCATAGGCTGCTAGTGATGGATGTGGAGATCAAGAGAGA
>JAABOM020055605.1:0-15358 GCA_011800125.2 Solanum clarkiae | reverse complement strand
AGTAGTTTTAGGACATGTACATGATTCTCCTGTTGCATATGTATGTATAAATTTGAAAGGCTAGTGTAAAATATGGAACCATGGGTTGTAACTTTAAGTTTTGGCTTGTTTAGTTAAATTTGAGTCGGCGAACTTTTCTATATCAAAATACCTGTCATGATAAGATGGTTGTATGAAACAGAAACTAGTAAAGTTTATGTCCTTGCATTTTAATATCGGTAATATTTTTCAACGTAGTGCAACAGTTTGGGCAATATATAAATATCTTCTAATATAGTAGTTTAAATTACTTGCAAGGTACTCCCGCCAAAAACTTAAGCTAGAATCAACTGAACAACTTTCAGAACAAAATCCTATATTATTAACTATTTTGAATTCATTATTTAAATATGATTAATAGGCCACATGTCAAATTCTTCATATGTTGGTAAGCGGTACGTAAGCCTAGAATGTACAAAAGTTTCATCTTCGCGCGAGAGTTGCCACATATGTCCTAGTGACCTATATCTAATTTATAATTCTAGGAGGATTGAAGTTCTCTTGATTTTAGTTTATCGTATGTCCTCTTTTTTCTTTTTTCCTGATGTAGGGTCTTGAAATGTACGGAGTGACAAACTGGGCTGAAGTTGCCAAACATATTGGGACAAAGAGTAACTCGTAGTGTATTGACCACTATAATTCCATGTATATTAGTTCTCCTTGTTTTCCATTTCTGGTAAGTACTCTGTTTAACAAAGTAGCATTAAAAATCAAATGCTTCATTATGAAAGCTGAGGCTGCATGCTATAATTTTGTAGGACATGTCTCACGTTATGTGAAAGATCAGAGAGGAACTCCTTTCCATGGACAAGGATCAAGGTGGCTGAAGAGCTTTTTCTTTATCGTATTTTTATTTTTTTAATCTCATAAGCTTAAACTTTGATTTGGGATGGTTTTGCCTCGGTATTTCTACTTCATACACTTTCTTGATTCAATGCATCACAATCAAGCTATGCTTTATTTCGTTGTGGGATAGGCTGATTTGGCTTGTGTTGTGGTCCCACACTCTTCAAAAGTCATCAAAAGAATAACAAAAAAGAGTAATAGCTAGAAATGTCTGGTGGCCACTTTCTTTCATAGGTTTTTCTGGTCATCATTTCTTGTAATTGAGTTGTAATGGTGTTGAAAGAAGTACAAGCATATACACCAAGTTGAACTATTGTTGAATATGTGGGTGTCATATCTAAAAGATTAAGCTACTAGATAGAGCACACTTTAGTTCATTAACTATGTATTCAATAATACCCCAACGTGTAGGCCAAACATGTAGAAATTCTTGTCGATAATGGAATATGGTAGTGAGACTCGAATTCAGGATCTCTGCCTTCTTTGGTGACTAATACCGTGTTGAGGTGTGTGATCATCTCATATAATGCTATTAAAGAGAGCACACTTATATTTAATTAACAATGTCATCAATATCCATCTCAGATTCATATTGTCTTTTAGTCCAACTGAATGTTCATTCTTGTCAGGATATGATGCTCCCAGGAGCATTATTGATAAAGAAGAGTCTCCAATCTCGACAGAAATTAAGTATTGCTCGGGTTTGTTCGAAATAAATGTAAGTGTCACAGTCATCTCTATTCTCATACATCTGAACATGTATTTTCAGGAACAGAAAGTCAATGGAAAGAAAATTCAGCTGGACTTGCCTCAGGTATTTTAGTTTCTAGCAAATGTTGCTACCCTTATAATTGATATGGAACTTTTTATAATGGGTGGCAGTGGAACTTGAATCCAACATCTTTTTCATGCCTCATAATGTATCGTAGTATGTATTTGATAATTCACAACTATTTACACTTCAAGAATATAGCTGATGTAAGTTTTTATTGATAATTTCTTTTAGAGTATCCATAGTAACTTTTTGATCTGAGAGTGAAATGCTAAAAGGCATTTGTTATTGCACTTTAGGTTGTCCTGTAGATAGGAGTGTCAGATGGAAAAACCTAGGACATCAGCGGATGAGGAGCCTTCTATGATAGAACTAAGTGGTTATAATCCCAGGAGAAAGGAGTTTGAAATTGAATACAACAATGATGCTGAGAAAATGCTGGTTGATATGGATTTTAAAGAGACAGATAGCGACGCTGAATGTGAATTAAAACTGCGAGTATTTTGTATATATAATGAAAGGTCAGTAATTCTTACTATATTGTGATGTTGGCACTTATTTTCTAATTTTCCCTAACATATGCAAAAAAAACAAAAAAAATATTAAATGCCATCTCTATTAGTTACTCTTTACTTTTTCCCCCTCTTCCAAATGTAAGAGGGATTGCAAAACTTAGATATGGTTCGGCAAGTACAAATATTTTTGCTACATGTGAAATTGTTAATTGACTTCTTGACTTTTAGGTGGTTTTATTGAATGCAACATTATGATGTATGCTGGTAGAACCACCTATTCTTAGTTTTCTCAAGGATCCTGTTGATGCATTTTATCCTGCCTTGAGCCACCTAGCAATTTTATAAAAACTTGACTGTTCTTTTTATGGTGCATTTCTTAGCCTCTTTCTGCATGAGAGATGCCATTCAATGCATTTTTCTTCTGCATATTGTCACGACCCAAGCCTAGGGCCTAGTCATGAAACAATGCATGGGGAACCCGAAGGGACTCCATGCAAGCCTCTTAGCATGTCATTACACATCAATGATCACAGAAGCAATAAAACATAACAAGAAGTAGTAAATCGAGGCAAATGGGACTGAAGGAAAACTTCATAACATCAACATCAAGAGTCAAAAGGAGTTAAAGCTTAAATATAAATACATAATATGTCCAACAACACCTCTATTATAAAAGAGCAGGGTCCAAGACAAAGCAACCGGGCTCACCCCCATAGTCAATACATAAGTCAAAGAGAGAAAGTCTCAATTCATAGCAAGAGATCATAAGTAACGTCCCTAAAATGGAGGACTCACCAACAAGCTTAAACGAAGCTGTACTAGCCATGTGGAGAAGGATGCTCAAGTGGGATTCCGGTTCCTACATGGTGACATTATGTAGGCAGAGAGTATGCGTTAGTATGTATAAATGTACTATATATGTAGGATGCAATGCAACAATAGATAGTCATCATAATTGAAATTCTTAATTAGACAATAGATGAGCATAGGCAATATGACATCAATGAAGATGCTTTAATTAAATCATACTTTCACAGAACATAACCTATGTGAAGGGAGTGACCATTTCTTAGTGCAATCCAAGATCTATCGCTCGCTTGGAGAGGCGCATGAGGTACAAACCCCTTCATGAGATTTTTGAGATACAAACACCCCAACGAGTTGATGGGTACATACACCCAACATAATTGATGGAGTAAAAAAAACCCCAACAAGGTTGATAGGTACAAACACCAAACATAGTTGATGGATAGTTGCACCCTACCACCCATGGTGACTAGAGTACTAACCTCCGATAGGTTGATGAGTACAAACCCCCAACAAGGTTGATGGATAGTCACACCCTACCACCTCTGGTGACCGGAGTACAAACCCCCTATGGGTTATCAAGGTATAAACCCCTTGACATGGTTACGTGGAGCACAACCCCCGAGTAGGGCATGGTCACAAGACAACACTGTATAGAAGAATATCATTTATACTTTCATTCCTCTCATCATCATACATTCATAATATACGTATATACATTTCATCATTTTATTATCATTCTATCATCATCCCATCCTCATATAGCCATCATATACATTCGTGCATTTCATCATCATATAATCATTCAACTCATAAGGCAAGCATTAGGCCCTCAACTCCTCAATAAGCCATAACTGGATATTTGATTAAACACTAAGAGGGTGTATAGTGGTAGTGTAAAACCATACAATTCAAGAGTGAAATCATGCAAGAAAATTCAATGTAAAACCTGCTATAGATGCTTGGTAATACCCTCAAGAAATATACATCACAACTCCTCATCAAATCTTACAATAGATTCTAGATTCATATCACAAAACATGGTAAAACAGTCACAATTTCCTAAATTCCAACATAGTGTGTAGTGATTTTCATACTATGTAAGACTCATGAGTAAATCAATTTTAAATCATGCAATTTGAGGAAAAGGAAACATGGGCAACATGGAAGAAAGGAACCCATGAAAGAAACCCACATATCTTAGCTTTGGAGATAAACTTGATGAAGATTGGACATGGAGACTTGAAGCTTGATTGCAATCCTGAATATCCAGAAAGTGTTTTGCGTCTTGAGTTTAGGAGTGAAAGATTTGGCTAAGTGTTTGAATGAGTATAGGGAAATGTTTAGAATGATATGAGGGTGAAAAATGGCCAAGCATAGATATTTTCACATTTGGGAACACTTAGGCCCAAGACTTAAAAGTCTTGCACTGAAGTCAAAACTGGACCAAAAATAACCCAAGTACGTGCGCTTGGTGTGTCGCATTGGGGGCGTAAAAAGATTTCTGCAAATTACATTTTGGGAATTTGTAATTTTGATAGGGTTGCTCTAAAATCAGAGTTAGAATCATTTCCACCTCAATTTGATCCCCTGAACAAGAATATGAAGTCAGATATTTGATATCGCACATGAATTTTTAGATATATGAAAATTATGATTTTGGGCACTTCCAAGGAACTTTTTGGGGTTGTTTCACATATATCCATTTTAAGTTGACTTCTTATTGAAGGTAGTTCAATACCCTGTTGATTTCCCATGTGCTTCTGGCTTTCTGCAAGTATTCATTCTATTCTGAAGGTTGATGTGAAGAAATGTTGGAAGGATTTTTTTTTTTTTTGAAAGAAATCTACTTCATCCTGATACTTTTGAGAAAGACCTCACCTCGGAGGAGAAGTACCTATGCCATAGGTACATGGTGGTCATGCATTTTACTTCAAAAGAGGAGCATAAAGATTTTCTTAATAGCATAATTAAGGAGCATTGTATGGTCAAACGAATACGAGATCCTAAGGTTAAATGCAAAATCTTGCTGCTGGAGTATCTCCTAAATGAAAATCATCTTTTCTAGACTCTTTGGGATCATTTCTGCATGATTATATCCCTTGTACAAATATTATAACATTATCTATACTCAAGTTCTGTTACACATTAAACTTTGGGTTTGAGTGATCATATATTAATAATGTGTTAACCACAAACTCAATGACACGAAAAATAATACTAGAACTAAAACTCTAGAGGTTTCTGCACATGGTAAGCATTTCATATAAAAGATTTATAATGTATTTTCACCTATTGTGCGACTTAAAATTAGCATGCTGTCTAATTTTCTTAACCATAGGTAGTGGTCGATTTTCTTTTATTTTTATGATAGTGTAGTTCATACCAACTTTACGACACCTCAACTTTTGTTCATCAAGTACCAACTTGCTCCTCCAAAATATTGGCGACATTGCCCACGGAAGTATTGGCTGGTGGACATCTAGTGTATTTTATGTGTGATGGTATTTGAATACTTATCACCTAATGGGTGTTGTAGGTTGTGGTTGTTGCATGGGATAAATGCATATAAAGCAAATAAAATTTTGTAAAAGTCCCATAGATTGGGTCAAGCACATACCTCTGACATATATGACAAATTTAAACTCTGCTGTCTCTTGTCTATTATATTTTCAAGTAAGTATTGTTATTGAAATATTCAGTCCTGTACACAAGATGCCCAAGCTGCTGATTGCCAATCTTTAGCTGAGGCAGAAAGACATATTGAACTAAAGAGAACACACGAATCTGAGGAAAATGAACGAAGACTAAAGGAGAACCCGCAGAGTGGCCCAAGTAGCAAATATTTGCAAAGAGGAGTTTCTAATGGCTCTGATATACTGGATTCTTGTTATAAGGACTGTAATCAGCCACGGTACCACATGGTGTTGGAAGTGTTGTAGATAATAAGGATGTCAGCGGCTTTTCTGGGGCTACGTTACTCTTAGAAACTGTAAGAATCTTCTTTTCTGCTGCCACATATTATTTCTATTTCCAAAATCTTCTTTGCATACATTAACCAGGTTTCCTTCGACTTTGACATATACCAGAATGAGCATCGATATGGAAATTCTTAACAGTATTGCAGCCCCGGAAAAGTTAAAAAGATTTTGAACTTTTTGTTATTATTGTATGGTTGTATTCTTTTAATCTTAACCTGTATTTATGGCAATTGCAAATACGAGAAAAAAAGCTTTGTAGTGAGATCATAATTCTACCGACTCATTATCTAAGAATATCACTAACCATGTCTATGGATATCTTACGTGGCAACATCGCCAAGAAATCTGATGCGCATGATCTATTCAATGTTGATCCAAATTCTGAGACAGGTGCACCACACAAACCGTGTCGCTTCACATGGCTCATGAAAGGTGTCTGTTTGGTAGGCGCATGCGAAAAAATCTTAGTATTAGTTCAAGATCAAAATTCTGAGAAAAATTTCTATGTGTTGTTTGACAGCACTCCACATGGACCGTGGAGTGCCACATGGGCCGCTTGGCCTCAAGTCAAGTGACTTCCGATTAATTTTTCCTCCGATGCATTAATGGTATTTTCATAAATATGGTTATTTTTATTGGTTTTTTGGGGATCCCTATCCTATTTCATGGTCATCTAAAGACCTAAAACCTATTTCAAACATTCAAACTCACTCCTCATAATTTGACCTCTTTTAAAACAACTCTTAAAATAACTCTAAGAAATTTGAATATTTGGAGCTAGGGAACATAATTCTTCTTCGAACTCTTTTGGGATTTCATCATCTTGTTAAAGGTATGTGGCTTTAGGTCCTTGGTTACTTCCAATCAAGGATAACCAAGCTATTTTCAAGAAATCTACATGAATTTTGCTTACTTTAGTTTGGAGTTTTAAAATATTTTTATTTTTAAAATTCCAATAATGAATGATTATGTTTATCTATGGATTTAAAGATGAATTAGGATTAGAAATATTTAAGTACATTGTTATTAAGAATATTTCAATATGCGTGGTCTTTAAATGTTTGATTCTAAACATGGATGATTATATTATGATTTCAAATGTGAATTTAAGTATGTTTTCACTTGAGTTTCTTATTATATTGATGGTTTTAAATTGTGTCTCAATTACCTATGCCATTCTTACATCATCCATAGCATATCCATTAATGTTCATGAGAAATTATGGAAACTATGTTATGGGTTAAGCCCAACTATGTTCTATGATATGATTTTGATAAGATATTAGTTATGACAATATTGTGTGATGTCTATTGATTATGTCTCTTTGAGCATCTTAAGTGTTGACACAATCTTGTATATGAATGGGCTATTCCTATACATGAATAGTATGACTATGAACTATGATTGTTGCATTTGAACCTAAGCATGGACTATTTTTAATGGTATTTGGATTTTAAGAATAAGGGTTCATTAAAATGATTGGGAAAATACTACTACCTCCTTTGAAAGAATGTATATATGTATATATATGTATTCTTGTGGGATGACGACTTAGCACAGATGCATGGAGTGTTTTGTCTCTTTCCTTGAACTATGTGCCTAACATAGGTTTCCTTTTCAAAATGGGAGTTGTCTCGTAAGGAAAGATGCCTCTGAAATGGGAGTTGTTCCCTTAAGGAGAAGACATGATATGATATGACTTGATATGCTCTATGTGAAAATCCTATCAGAAATGGGAGTTGTCCCATTAGAAATGTTACTTCATGCGAAATGGGAGTTGTCCCCGAAAGTGAAGTATGGTTTACCTTTGGCATGTAGACCACCTCTTCACCGATGAGGGGGTTTCATCGGGATTCCAGATAATTGTTCAGTTTGTCTTACTCCTATCAGTTAAGGTCACATCTTTACTACATATAAGAGAATTATTTTGCACTGCATGCATCATAAGTTTCATGACATCTTGTTATATTATATTCCTTGTTATACATCTCTTTCTACAATATGTGCCCTTGTCACCTAACATGGAAATGCAGGTTTTGGTAAGTTCATGCATTGCATACCGCAATCTTAGTAAATAAAAATGTACTAACACATATTCTTGCCTACGTGATTTCACCATGTAGGGACCGAGGACTTTGATCATCCATCGCTTGACGCTCAAATCGGATTCCAAATTTAATTATTGTGGTGAGTCCTATCTTAAAAGGATGATCCACCATCTATCTACCTTTGATAATTTATTTTCTTTATGTACTTGAGGGTGAGCAAAGGGAATATCTTGGCCCCCCACCCCATCTATGTAGAGGCATTATTGGATACCTTGTAAACTTCCTTATGTTTTGTGCTACGTGTTTTAACTAAAGACTATGTTATAGGTTGGCTATCTTTGACTATCTTCATGTGAGTTGGTTATGTCATTTATGGCCTGGCTATATGTTGTGATGGAAATATGCTAAGTCCCGAATTGCCCCCATAGAGTGAGTCCTACTCTCTCGCCCCGTAGAACTATGAGTTCACTTTGTGTATGCTTCCAAACCAATGATGTGAGTTTCGGTGTCATAAGGCTTATTTGGGGACCCTTCGGTTCCCATTCGCCATATCACATCTAGGCTCTAGATCTTGGTCGTGATACTGATGGTATTGGAGCCCTAGGTTTGTAAATATTCCTCGGAGTCCAATATGCCTCGTCAAGTAGAGTCCTATTTATGGGCGTGAAGTGCACCATGCCTATAAGTGGGAGTCTATGACAACGTTCTAGGAATTGTCTGACTTCTTCATGTCTTATGACGTGCTGTGAATAGTTGGTTTAGTTGTTGACCTTGATGGTATCCTTGTTGTGTTTTAGAAGATGCCTCGTGGTAGACCTGCTAGACCATCCCCAGCTAATGAGCGTAAAGAACCTCGAGGGCCTATTAATGAACCTATCTCTAATGGTGAATTCCATATGGCCTTTTCCAGGCATGCCCAAGTAGTGACTACTCAGACTAGACAAGTCAATCTTCCTCGGGATCGTACTCCAGCTGCTAGAGTGAGGTTTTTCACCCAGATGAATCTTCTAGAATTCTTTGTGTCTAAGTCTCATGAGGATGCTTAGAAGTTCATTGATGAGCTCCCCAAAGTATTGAATGTCATGGGTGTCACTTTTGAGTATAGCGCTGAACTGGCTTCCTATTAGTTGAAGGATGTAGCATAGGTGTGGTATACTCAATGGTCTATGGAAAGGATTTATAGGTGATGCTATTAATTAGAATGAGTTCAAGCTTTTTTTGTTGGATTGTTTCTTCTCATTTGAGCTTAGGGAACCCAAGATGACCGAGTTTATCAAACTTAGGTAGGGTAATATGAGTGTGAGGAATTATTCCCTCAAGTTCACTAAGCTCTCCAAGTACGCTCAGATACCTGTGGCTAACCCTCGTCCAAGAATGCATAAGTTCATTTCTAGCATCTCTGACTGTCATACAACCATGCTTAATTGGGATATGGACATTTCTAAACTTATGCTTTATGCCAAAAAAATTGAAGGGGAAAAACTAAAGATGAGGGGAGTGCATGATCCTAAGAGGGCCCATTTTGATAGTGGGTTCTTCGGCTCTCTGGGTAGTGGTTTTGGCCATTTCAAATAGGGCTAAGGTTCAGGTGCTCGGGTTGGTAATGATAAGATGCCTCTTCCTAGGTCACCGATTAGTGGTAGTCAGGGGTATCCAATATGTAGCATATATAGGAAGCTCAGGCACTTTTAGGAGAGACTTGGGTGCTAGCTTCAGGGTGTGGTGATTAGAATCACAAGGTTGTCAATTGTCCGAAGAACCCTTAGAGAGGTCAAGGTCAGGTGGCTCAAGGTGCGAAAGTCCAATAAAGAGCTCCATCAGGTGTTTCCTCGGAGAACAATAGGTTCTATGCTCATGCAGGCAAGGTGGTTAAGGATGCTCCGGATGTGGTGACTGGTACATTAAAAGTCTTTGATTTTGATACTTATGCTTTGCTTGATCCTGATGCAAACTTGTCTTTTATGACCCCCCCTATTGGCTATTAAATTTGGTTTGAGTCCAGATACTTTGAAGGATCCTTACTCAGTTTATACTCCCGTGGGTGAATTTGTTGTTACGTATATGGTCTATTGTGGATGTCCTGTATCTATGTTACATAAGGTATTTCCGTGTGAGCTTGTTAAACTTGAAATGTATGATTTTTGATGTGACTCTTGGGGATGGATTGGTTGCATGTATCATATTCCTCTATAGATTGTAGAACCTAGAAGGTCAAGTTTCATGGTAGTGACTCTGCTATTAAGGGTTGATTTATTTCACACCTCAAAGCTTGGAAGATGATCTCCAAGGGGTGTATATATATCACATTGTGAGAGTTAAAGATGTGGAGTCTGAATTCTTGAGTCGGTTCAGGTGGTGAATGAGATCCCGGACGTGTTCCCTGATGACTTGCCCGGTGTTCCTCCCGAAAGGGTAGTAAACTTTGCATAGATCTTCTTCCGGATACTCAGCCTATATCTATTCCTCCCTATCATGTGGCACCATTTGAATTGAAGGTATTGAATGATCAGTTGCAAGATTTTTTGGAGAAGGGTTTCATCAAGCCAAGTATATCTCCAAGGGGTGCTCCAGTGTTATTTGTAAGGAAGAAAGATGGATCTCTTTGGATGTGTATTGACTATCGGTAATTGAATAAGGTGACCATTAAGAATAAGTATATGTTGCCTAGAAGTGATGACTTGTTTGACTAACTTCAAGGGGCTACTTACTTTCCGAAGATTGACCTTCGATCCGGGTATCATCAGTTAAAGATTAGAGAGTGTGATATTCCTAAGACGGTCTTTTGGATAAGATAAGGGCACTTTGAGTTTGTGGTGATTTCATTTGGCCTAACTAATGCTTTAGTCATGTTAATGGATCTTATTGATCGGATGTTCAAGCCATTACTTGATAGTTTTGTGGTTGTCTTCATTAATGATATTCTTATCTATTCCCAGAGTGAGCGGGAGCATATGGATCATTTCAGGTTGGTTTTGCAAACCTTAAGGGATGAAAATTTGTATGCAAAATTTAGCATATGTGAGTTTTGGTTGGGTGAAGTTGCTTTTCCTGGTCATATGGTGTCCGGTGATGGTATAAAGGTGGATCCGAAGAAGACCGAGGCAGTAAAAGAATTAGCCTAGACTGTTGACTCCTTCAGACATTTGAAGCTTCCTTAGGCTAGCGGGTTATTATAGAAGGTTCATTGATGGGTTCTCATCTATTGCAACTCCATTGACTAAATTGACTCAAAAGAAGGCTAAGTTTGTGTGGTCAGACGAGTGCGAGAGGAGTTTCCAAAATTTGAAGGATCAACTTACATCATTTTCGCTGTTGACTCTACCAAATTGTTTTGTTGTGTTTGTGGTATATTCTGATGTATCTCGAATTGGGTTGGGCTGCGTACTTATTAAATATAGTAAGGTGATAGCTTACGCATCAACACAATTAAAGGTGCATGAGCATAATTACCCAACTCATGACTTTGAGTTAGCAACAGTGGTTTTTGCTTTGAAAAATTTAATGCACTATTTGTACTGGATACATGTTGATGTCTTTACCGATCATAAGAACTTGCAGTACGTGTTCACTCAAAGGGCCCTCAACTTGAAACAAAGGAGATGGTTGGAATTCCTAAAGGATTACAACATGAGTGTTCTATATCACCCTGGCAAGGCAAAAATGGTGGCCAATGCTCTTAGTAGGCTCTCTATGGGAAGTGTGGCTCATGTTCGGGGGGGGGGAGAAGGAGTTAGCAAAGGATGTTCGCCATTTTGCTAGATTGGGTGTTAGAGTGGCTGATACCAATGATGATGGTGTACATGTTCTAAAACGGGCCAAATCCTCAATGGTTGTTGATGTGAACGCTTAGCATGATTTATATCTATCCTTGGTTGAATTGAAGAAATTGGTTGTCGAAAAGAATATTGAGGTTTTCTCCTAAGAGGGAGATGGTGTACTTCGATATCAAGACTGGTTATGTGTTCCACATGTGGATGGCCTTAAGAAGGTGATCATGAGTGAAGCCTATAATTCTCATTATTCTATTAACACGGGGACCACTAAAATGTATCGAGATTTAAAGGAGATGTATTGGTGGCATGTCATGAAGAACGACAAAGCCAAGTTTGTATCTGAATGCCCAAATTATCAACAAGAGAAGGTGGAGCATCAAAGACCCGAAGGATTGGCTCAAGATTTTGAGCCTTATTTGGTAGAATGCCTTCTGTTGTGGGTTATCAAACGACTCTAAGTACCGAGATTTAAAGGAGATGTATTGGTGGCATGTCATGAAGAATGACAAAGCCAAGTTTGTATCTGAATGCCCAAATTATCAACAAGAGAAGGTAGAGCATCAAAGACCCGAAGGATTGGCTCAAGATTTTGAGCCTTATTGGGTAGAATGCCTTCTGTTATGGGTTATCAACCGACCCTAAGTACCGAAATGGGTTCTTTACAAGAAAGAATTACTTCTACCAAAGAAGGGTCCATAACCTGCTTGGAAGTAGGAAAATATAAATATGGACTTTGTGGTTGGGTTGCCTCAGACATGGAAACAATTTGACTTTAATTGGGTTATCGTCGACTGGATAACTAAATTGGCTCATTTCTAACCGGTTAAGACTATTTTTGGTGCCGAAGACTATGCAAGGTTGTACATCCGAGAGTTGGTAAGGTTGCATGGTGTGCCTAGGTCTATCATATCTTATCCGGGTACGCAACTCACTTCGCACTTTTGAAGGTCATTTCAAAGAGTACTTGGTTCTAACGTCAAATTAAGCACCACCATTAATCCTCAAATCGATGGGCAAGTCAAGAGGACGATTCAAACTTTGGAGGATAAGTTGAGGGCTAGTGTGTTGGAGTTCAAAGGAAATTTGGATGACGATCTTCTTCCACTCATCGAGCTTGTTTGTAATAATAGCTTCCATGCTAATATTGGTATGGCACCGTTTGAGTCCAGTAAGTGGTGTGGATCTCTGGTAGGGTGGTTTGAGCTAGGGTGGTTGCTTTGATTAGCTCAAACTTTGTAATAGAGGCTATGGAAAAATTGATTTTGATTAGATAAAGGATGAAGATGGCCCAAAGTCGGCAAAAGTCCTATTTAGATATTAGGAAGAGGGATCTTGATTCCAAGTTGGGGATTGGATGTTTGTGAAAGTCTCACCTATGAAGGGAGTGATGCGTTTTGGAAAAAAAGGGAAGCTAATTCCCTGGTATGTAGGCCCTTAAGAATTTACTGAGAGGATTGGGAATGTGGCGTATAGGGTGGAGTTACCCCCAAATTTGAGTTCTATTCACTTGGTCTTTCATGTATCTATATTCAGAAAGTCAGTTGGTAATGCTAGCGCTGTCGTACCTATGGAGGGTTTTGAGGTGGAAGGGAACTTGTCCTATGAGGATGTTCGGGTGGACCTTTTTGATAGACAAGTGAAACGACTTCTTAATAAGGATATGGCTTCGGTGAAGGTCGTTTGGAGGAACCACTATGTGGAGAGTGCCACATGGGAGGCAAAGTTAGACATGATAAAGTAGTATCCCCATCTCTTCCAATCTACTCGAGCCTAAGGTATAAGGTTCTTCCTTCTCTAATTGGTTCCTATTCTTTCCTTCTCAAGACTTATGGCATGACATGTTTACATGTGCATTAAAATGGTTTTTATGATGTTTTGAATGATTTATTTCGTTTCGGCATAAGATTTAATGGCTTTATGATTTTCAAATGATGAACTGTGTATGGTATATTGTGTTTGGAAGTTTCATGTTCATATTCAAGTCTTGTTCTTGCACATTCGAGGATGAATGTTCCCAAGAGGGAGATGATGTAATGACCTAGATATCATACGACGTCATTGGACCTTGAGAAATCTTGTTTCGGGTAAAATTTAGACCAAGTGTTATCTCAAGAGAGACCACACGGCCAGTGTGAGGTCACATGAGTCGTGTGGCCTCAAGTCAAACCATGCTTGGCCTCAAATCTTGAATGTTAGACCTGGTGTGGTGTTGCAAGTTATGGCACACCTCACTGGCACCCTACACGAGGCATGTAACACTTCACAAATTGTGTGGAGGAACCATTAAGTGGCCTAAGATTGAAAACCTCATCATTGGGGCTAAGTGGGGTGCCATGCCTAGTCACACAGGTCATCTGGCATGGGACAAGCCATGTGTCCCTCCGTGAAGCCTCCATAGTGAAAATATTCTAAGTGTGGAATCACTGACTCATAACTTTCTGCAAAATTTCCTAAGTTTGGGGAGAAGGGAGCACTACACGGACAGTGTGGCTTAATGCGTCTCATGAAAGATGTCTATTTGGTGGGATTGTACAAAAAATTCTAAGTGTTGGTTCATGATCAAAATTTCAAGAAACCTTTCTAAGTGTTGTTTCATGGGCACTCCACACGTACCTTGGAGTGTCACACGGGCCATTTGGCCTCATGTCCAATGACTTCCAGTGAATTTTTTCTCTGGTGTACTAATGGTATTTTCATAAATATGGTTATTTCTATTGGTCTTTTAGGGATTCCAACGTTATTTCATGGTCATCCAAAGACCTAAAACCTATTTCAAATATTCAAGCTCACTCCTCATGATTTGAACTCTCTCAAAACAACTCTCCAAACAACTCTTGGGAATTTAACCATTTGGAGCTAGGGAACTCAATTCTTCTTCAAATTCTTTGGGGATTTCATCATCTTGGTAAAGGTACGTGGGTTTTGATCCTTGGTTACTTCCAATCAAGGATACCCAAGCTATTTTAAAGAAATCTATATGAATTTTGCTTACTTTTATTTGGGGTTTTAAAATATTTTGATTTCTTAAATTCTACCAATGACTGGGTTATGTCTATCTATGAATTTAAAGATGAATTAAGCTTCAAAATATTGAAAATATATGAATATGCATGGTCCTTAAATGTTTGAATCTAAGCATGGGTGATTATATTATGATTTCAAATGTTAATTTAACTATGTTTTCACTTGAATTTTATTATATTGATTCTTTTACATTTAGTGTCAAATATCCACGCCATTCTTACATCATCCATAGCATATGCATCCATGTTCATGAGAAATTATGGAAATTATATTATGGGTTATGCCTAATTATGTTCTATTACATGATTTTGATAAGATATTAGTTATGACAATATTGTGATTACATATTTGTCTATTGATTATGGCTCTTTGAGCATCTTGGGTTCTTGCACCATCTTGTCTATGAATGGGCTATTTTTATGCATGAGTATTATGACTACGAACTATGATTTTGGCATTTGAGCCTAAGCATGGATGATTATGAATTGTATTTGGCTTTTAAGAATAAGGATGCATTGGAATGATCTAGAAATTGGTTATTACCTCCTTTGAA
>JAABOM020055594.1:0-15358 GCA_011800125.2 Solanum clarkiae | reverse complement strand
GTTCATGATCCTTGAAATGTTGCTAGTTTGGTTTTCTATACAAGAGTCAATATAGTTATGTTGTTAGTACTATTTTGTGTTTGTGTTCTCTTACTAATCCATAATTTTATTTCATTGCATGAACGATGCTTCGAGCCATTTTGGACTCCCCATTCTGCATTCCTTGGGCTACGGAGGCCCAAACTTCCTCTTCTTCGAGTCAGCTCTTGCTAATCCATAATTTTATTTCTTTGCATGAACGATGCTTCGAGCCATTTTGGACTCCCCATTCTGCATTCCTTGGGCCACGGAGGCCCAAACTTTCTCTTCTTCGAGTCAGCCCAATTCCCAGGAAAAGAAGATGGAATACAAGTTTCGGAGGCATAAAATCAGCCTATATACCTTGATATACATCAACAGGCAGCTGATATACACTGAGTGCATATCACATGATATGGGCCACAAGCCCATTTAGCAGGAATAGCAGCTAAGGAAATTCTGACAGGCCTGGCAAGCCCAAAACTTATAAATTAAGACAGGTTAATAAGTTGGGCCTGCCAAATCCCAATTTGATGTTTATTTCCTATTTGTTACATGTTTTGAGTGATGTTTGTTATTTTCTGATACTAACATTTTATTTGTTTTGGTTTCAATCTAATTAATTTTCCAACATGTCTACCATCTATGTTAACTTTCATTTTAATGACTTTTCTTTAAAGTTTGAGTTATTTCTACAAATTAGATTTTTTACGAAATTCTTTCAAAATGGTTTAAGTGTTAGTTATTCTCAAAGTCAGTCAACTCTTTTAAAGTTAGTTAAATTTTTTAATCGTCGGATAACCGCATTTAGCGGATATTTCGAGTGCGTAAAACCTTCTCGAAGTGAAAATGTGAACCCGAACCTTTTCTCTGAATTTTAAAAGATTTTTCTGTTAGGTCTTTTAAAATATTTAATGGTTTCCTAATTATTCGTAAAATTTGGTGGTGACTCTGTTTTCTTTGAGAATTTCAAAAAAATTGATTTTCTCTCAAATTAATTGAGTTTTAAACCGATTTTTCGAATTTTCTCTTTTCAAAAGCCATTTTTCGGCACAACAATCGTTAATTTTTAATTAATATTAAAGTTTATTTAATTTTTGTTAAGATGTAATATTTTATCCATGTGGCAATTTTTTCCAATAAACACACCACTGAGTTGTGTTTCTCAAACTAATAAGTGATAGTTTAAATATTAAACTAACACTTCCAATAGTTTAGGTATGAAACTAAGAAAGAATGATAGTTTAGGCGTGTTTTCGACACTTATCATTCCAATAATTTAGGTATGAAACTAAAAAAAATGATAGTTTAGGCGTGTTTTCGACACTTATCTCTTAAATAAATAAATCAAAACTTCCAAAATAATATTACAATAGACAAAATTGTAATTTATCATATATTTTGTATTAATTTTTTTTCTTTATTTACACTGTGTAATGTATCATATTTGTAAAAGAATTACCAACAAAATCAAATTAAAGTAAGAAACTAGCGTGCATTAAGATGTTCTCCTAGATTTAGGAATCTATCTTTGTTATACAATCATTATAGAGGATTAAATCTTTACAATTTCGCAGAATGTTGGTTGAACTAGGTAATAATTTCTAATATTTAGGACATAAAGAAAATAAAATCAAAACTAACTAAATTTTATATTATAAATAATTATGTTCACTTGAGAAAAAATATGTTTTCATTTTAGAGTCCAATTCAACATGAAATTGTAGTTATCTTGAACTTTGAAGGGTAGTTACTGTTAACAAATAAATTTCTATCTTATGTCACAACTTTTAACCATTAGACAAAATGATGATTTACTATTTTATTTAAAAATTATTATTTAATAATTTCTTTAGGTTAATTTCTTTTACATGCAAATTGTGAAAATTTTTCTTTTTGCTCTGTCCTACTTACTTTAGGATAGAAATTCTTTCAGGTGTCGAAGTTTGTTTGGAAAGTCATGGAATAAATATTTAGAAATCCTATTAGATGTAGAAATTCAATTTAAAAGTAATAACTTAAATATTTATTTATATAAGACTTTCAAGTTTTAAAGAAAGCTATGGTAAATCACATTTTCTGTATATAAATCAATCCATTACTTTATATACACAACATATCTCTTATGTTTTGTCGATGTGGGACATCTCCTCTCAAGATGGGTTTGTTACAAAACTCCTCTTCAAAATGTTTTGTCGATGTGAGACATCTCGTCTTCAAACTCAAGAGATTTCATTAACTTTGAAATATTATTTATGCAGCTATTGCCTTTTACAATATTTTACTCATATGTTTGTCAAATTATGTATTTTACATGTTTAGTGTTAATAAGTCCCCAAAATAGTAGTAGAAGATAGAATTATGGTAAATTTTAACTTCTCAATTATTATATTGTTTTATTTGATATATTTTATTTTTAATTCTTGATGTATGTATTTTGGATAAATTTTTATACTTTTATTGTATTTTAAGATTTACATATGTTAATTAGCCTCTCACATTTTTTTTGTGTGAAATCATGTTACATATTTACGTTACTACTTGTTGATGATCGATCATAAAGAAAACATATCCTAAAGAAATTGATTTGAAGGAATAGGACATGGTGGATCTAAAATTATGTTGGTATAAAAGGTAGATTTTTCAATGGCGGACCAGTCGAAATATGGTAAATACTCCTTTATTCTTAACAAGAATTTTTCAAATTAGAGTTGTCTTTGATGAGTTCATTCAACCAAAAAAATAAATAAAATATATACATATTATTTTTAGTTCAGAATCAATTGTTATTTTTTATTAATTTTAGTTTTATATGTATAATTTTATTAATTGGCGTAAAAAATATGTGCAACACACTTATAGTTGATAGAATCCACTTATTAAAATCATTAATTCAATAATTGAACGTATACTAGAAAAAAAAATTATCCTACCTTAATTTGTCAAAAATAACAAGTAAAAGTAAAAATCAAATTAAAAGATTTTTAACAATTCAAAGTAAATGGAATGGGGTCTTGAAATCCAACACTTGTTCTTGAGTGTCCTTGAATTTTTATTGTGGTCTTGGTGAAGGCTCTTGAGAGAATTTGAGAGTATATTCAAGTTGAGAGTAATGAGTTTGATCCTTTGGAATAGGGTTTAAGTCTTTTGGGGAGGTTAAGATGGCATTGGAAGTCTAGGAAGGTCATTAGAATGGATTAAATTAACAAAAACGCCATTAGTGAACGGATGAAAAAATTGGCAAAGTGATGCCCCACTGAGACCCACACGGGTCGTGTGGAGTGCCCGTGAGGTGAGACTTGGTCAAAAATTGGAAGTTGGGATACTTTGGAAAAATCACATTTTGTCGTTTTGACGGGAGGCTCCACGGGTCGTGTGATGCTACACGATCCGTGTAGTGGCCCGTGGAGATACACTTGGTGAGAAAAATATGGCCAAGAGGCTCCACATCACGCTAGATGGCTCGGTGATACCTTCCACGGCCCGTATGGATGGTCGTGGCACAACACTTGGCCAAAAGCTCCTTCCATGCTCGCTAAGATTCCCTTGCACACACCTCATGGCTAGCCACACGGTCAGTGACAAGCCACGTGGACCTTGCCACTAGCCGTGTCACATGCCTTAGACCAAAAATGGTCTTTTCCAGTTCAAGGCAGCCCAGACGGCCCGTCCAAAGCCCCACTGCCTGTCAAGGTGTCCGTGTGAATCACTACACAGGAGGGTCTCACGAAAAAGGGCCATAACTCCTTCATCCAAACTCGGAATAAGATGAAACCAAGCGCGTTGGAAAGCTGACTCAAAGGGATTTCATTTGACATGTTGTGGGTCGTCCAGTTCCATGTGTGCTAAAATTCATGCTCATTTAAAGTTAACTCTTACATAAACCAACACCCAAAACCCAAGTCATAGGGAAGTCTTGAGCTTGTCTAAGTACTAGAAGTCTCGCACGACCCTAATACACTCCCAAACTAACCAGATGAGCTTGAAACATGAATACATGAGAGCATGGAGTTATTGGGTGTCATAACTTAGAATTGGGTGATGATAAGTTGAAGTATGTCCACTAGAGTAGGATCTCACTATCTCGGGGAAAACACAAAAGAGTTAGGTTTGACCAATCTAAGAACACAACAGGTTCAGGTGTTGAATGTTCATTTAGTTCTTGAATTATGAATAGAGTGTCTGATGTAGGTAATTTGCCTCACTGGCTTAAGGAAGTGGTTGCTATCTGCCCCGACCTCCTGGATTTGCCCAGATTCTTCTTCAGCATTTTTTGAACCTAACAGAGCTCATTGTGATTCAAGGAACAGATTATTAGTGCCCTCACCCATAGGTGTTGCATAAGCAAATATAAGACCTCCCAGATTTTATATGAGAATTCCACGAGCTCCAATCTTGCTAGGGTTATGTACTATGTTGGGAGTTTATGCTTAAAAGTTTATCTGTCACTGTTATATTAAGGAACATCATCGTTATATTAAGATGTGTGACTATTAATAACATAACGTACCTAATGATGGGACTCCTCTCGATACAAAGAAATCAGGTTGAGTCATTTCTTAGTCCGACTCCACTATTTTTGAAGTCTTCTCTTTTGTAGCCTGAGCTGCTCTAGTTGCCTCCTCTTTAGTAGCTTGATCTTCCAAAGCAACCTTATTCATAGTAGCTTAAGTTTCTCCGCTCGTCTTATTATCTTGTGATATGGATGATGTTCAACTATCACTTAGTTATGCACATTCCCAGTCAAAGGACAACATCTAGAGCCAAATACCATTGTACCAGAACTTAATCTGGCTATAACAAAATGTAGGGACCTTAGAATCTCATTGTCTCAGGGGAAAACACAAAAGAGCTAGGTTCAGCCAATCTAAGAACACTGTAGGTTCAGGCGTTGAATGTTCATTCAACTCTCGAATTATGAATATAGTGTCTATGATTTAACTGATGCACCTTAAATAGATGATTTTAGGCACTACCAGTCATATAAGCTTTATTCTCCAGTAAACTGCAGGTTACATTTCATTGAAAAGCCACCTCACATCTGTACAACTAATAAATATCGAGTTGCACACAAGTGCCTATATGACTACATTGCCTTTAGATTTGATAGTTTTTGCTAGTAGTTTTCTAAAACTCATCATCTTATTCAATGCACCAACATAGGCCCCGTTCCAATAAAACAAGAAAATGCTTTTGACCATAAGTGTCAATGAGTTTAAAAGGTGTAGTAGAAAGTCTAAGACTTCCACATATAACCTGTATATTTTGAAGTTGCCAAACAAATTGAGGCTGGAAAACTTCATCTAACATCAGTGCTATCAGGTCATCATCTGTAATTTTATTTTTCTTCTCAGCTACAGATTTGAATTGTCAAAAGAGATCATCAAGTTCTTTTCCTTCAATTTAGTATCCAAAGCATTCTGTCTTGCAAAACATGATACCCACTGAGTTTCTCAAGGACAATACCAGATTCATTAGAACAATTAAGCCCAAAATCTTCAGGAGATATAATCTCATATGTATCTTTGTGGTTTATCATTCCATCCTGATAGATGTCACTTTCATGAGCAAAGGCATTAGCTCCAACAATGGCCTTGTGTGGCTGCACATGAAATCCCGTGTCTTCTACTCATTTCAACTTAAACTTCATATATATCTCATTGGTAGCAATGGACATATGAATTCTCAGTTTCTTTGCATACTTGACAGCCTACCATGCCTTATCAATATCCCTCTTATTTCATCTCACTAATCCACAAATAACCGGAACATGTCCGTCTTCATAAACCCCATTACAAACTTTCTTAGCTATTAGTTCCACAGCTTCAAAATCGGCTTTAGACGAAGCAGGAAAACCAGCCTCAATTATATCAACACCCAGCTTAGCTAATTAACTACAGTGCGATGTCAAGTTTCTTCGTAGTTTTCATTGCAGCCGCTGGGGATCGCTCTCCATCACAAAGAGTAGTGTTGAAGATATGAATATAGTTGCAAACATCTCGCTTTATTTCACATCTTTTGTTGTGACACTCTTCCAATGGACCACAAGGTAAGATTTTAGCTGCTTTTACGGAGCTGCTGGAAGGGACCTATGACCTGTTTATTCTTGAGACTAGAAGTAATAAATGGTTCATTGATTCCTTGTCCTCTTTTCACAAATAGTACTAGCAATATAACTTAATTCCTCGTCTGCAGCTTATCCTCGTCAGGCTAGCCTCATAAATTTCCTTAGTCTTCCTAATAAATTTCCATGGCCAGTGGCCCCTAATCAAATTGTGCATTTTGTCTGATATGATAACTGTATGCAGATTTGATAGTGCAGACTCCATCACTTCTAGGTTTCTAGCACAACGTTTCCCCAGATTCATTGAAACCTTGGAAGGATTCCAAGGTATTGAAAATCCCACAACTCTTTCCAATTCCCAATATTGTAATAATCTTCTAACAGTAATATTACACCCATGCACTCCTTCAGATGTTTCAAGGTTAATTTCTGGTAAAGTACCAATGGTATAGAAATCAGGGAATAGAAGTTTTAAAGGACCATGCCCAAGCTAGTTGTCATACCAGAAGAGAATATTCCTCCCATTTTTTTAAACCGATATTTTCTGCATTAGATGGCAATAATAATCTAGTGGCTCTCCAAACTTAAACTCTAAAGGGACAATTCATAGAGTTAAAGCACCACTGGTCATCTTGGTCATATTAATCATGCACAAAACTCCTCCATATTGCAGTAGTCTCCAAGTTATATCTCTATAACCGTTTCATCAACAAGCTTTGGTTATGGGTTTTGAGTTCTCTAATGCCAAGTTGTCCATCCTTTTTGCTGGTGGTGAGGCATTTTCATTTGATCAAAATGAGTTGCTTTTTCTCTTTGTTTCCTTGCTAAATGAAATTACTCCTTGAGGAGTTTAATCTTTTCAAAACGTTAGAAGGTGTAGGAATCAAAGATATAAGTAGGGAGACCATAAATGGTAGTTTCCGTCGAAATATTATTCTTGGAAAAAAATGTTCAAAATGGAAGTCTAAAAACTTTTTCATATATTGTTAAATAACTCATTATTTGATATAATTAGAACAAGATTTTTTTGATAGTTTGAATTGTTTGAGCTATGCAATTAAATACTATTTAATTTCACAACTTTTTACTAACGTATCTTTAGTTTTTACGAGAATTGCAGAAAAAAGAATATCTTGCACATTATGGATAGTCCTAGAAATAAGAAGTGGATGTATTGTGATAGAGTTAGTAAAGAATACTTGAAGGATTTTACAAATTATGCCTTTTTTGAAAAATAAGATGGAGACAAAAGCGTATGTCCTTGTACAGAATGTGTGCTTTTTCATTAAGTAAATCGAGCTACAACTTATGATCATCTTGTGGTTAATAGAATTTTGCAATCATATGATACTTGGTTTTGTCATGGGTGAGTCTTTGAATAAATCAAACAATTTTCAAGTAACTAACTGCAACCAATCAACTTTAAGTGGTGATGATATGAGTGGAATGATACATGATGTCTTTCAAGGTTGTACTGAATTTATAGATAGCTATTCCAATAACAGGAGTGAGATGGAGCCAAATCTACAGCAAAATACTACTCATTCATCTAGAAGTCAATCTCATATGGAGGTGGATAAGTTTGAATGACTCATGAAGGAGGCAAATGAAGAACTATATCCTGGATGTAAAAAATTTAGCAAATTATCCTTTTTGCTACATATCTATCATACAAAATGCATGTTCAAATGGTCAAATGAATCATTTGATAATTTGCTTGGATTAATGAAGGATGCGCTACCAAAGGGAGAAAAATTTCCACCTTCTTTTTATGAAACAAAAAAGGTAGTTGAAGATTTGAAATTAAGGTATGAAAAGATCCATGCTTGTCCTAATGATTACATGCTTTTCAAAAAAAGGTTTTCCATTAAGGATGTCAATGAGTGTAAAATTTGTGAGGCTTCTAGATGAAAAAATAATGCAAAACAAATTACAGCCAAGGTCCTAAGATATTTTCCTTTAAAACCAAGATTACAAAGATTATTTATGTCTTCAAAGAATTCTAAAGCAATGCGGTGGCATCATGAAGAGCTCAACAAAGATGAAATTTTAAGACATCCTACAGATCCTGAAGTTTGGAAAAGTTTTGATAGTAGATTTTCTGAATTTGCTGAAGATCCTTGCAATGTTCGTTTGGGATTAGCTTCTGATGGGTTTAATCTATTTGGTACAATGCGAATTGTTCACAGTACATGGCCAGTAATTTTAATGTCATATAATCTTCCACCATGGATGTGCATGAAAGAAGAGTTCTTCATTCTGTTATTACTTAGAAGAGTTCTTCATTCTGTCCTTACTTATTCCTGGACCTAAAGCGCCTGGAAATAATATTGATGTCTTCTTGCAACCCTTAATAGAAGAGTTAAATGAATTATGGAGTGTTAGGATAGAAACATATGATGCATCTACAAAAGAGACATTTCAAATGCGAGCAGCTCTCACGTGGACTATAAATGATTTTCCAGCATATGGAACTCTCTCTGGATTGAGTACTTCTGGTAAGTTTGCATGCGCTTCTTGTAACATAAATACTCAATCTAAAAGGCTAAAACATGGCAAAAAAATTTATTTCATGGGGCGTAGACGTTTCTTAAAGCCTGGTCACAAATGTCAAAATGATGCAAAATCATTTGATGGAACTAAAGAAACAAGACATGCACCATGCGAGATATCTGGTTCACAAGTACTGGATCAAGTTAAAGATATTAAGTTTACTCTAGGCTGGTCAAATGAAGAGGTAAGTGGAGTGACAAAAAATACATGGAAAAATAAGAGCATATTCTTTGATCTTCCTTATTGGATGTTTAACTTGGTGAGACATAATCTTGATGTAATGTACATAGAAAAGAATGTGTGTGATAACATATTATATACACTATTAGGTGTTGGTAAAAAGTCAAAAGATAATATAGAAGCACGATTGGACATGAAGGAGATGAAAATAAGACCAAGATTGTGGCCTTAGTATCGAGCTAGTGGGAGGACATATCTTCTTCCTACTTATTTCACAATGTCTTCAAGTGAAAAAGAGATGTTTTATGAAGTATTACAAAATTTCAAATTTCCACATGGCTATGCATCTAATATTTCACGTTCGATTCGCAAACGAAAGTTATTGGGGTAAAAACTCATGATTGTCATATTATAATGCAAGAGCTTCTTCCTCTTGCCTTGCGGAGATCAACAGATAAAAGAGTTAATTTTGTTTTAATTGAACTATGTACATATTTTCGTATTTTGTGTAGCAAAGTGTTAAAACTAGAGGAGTTAAAATTACTTGAAGAAAAAATTTCAGAAACATTGTCTACTATGGAAAAAACCCCCCCCCCCCCAGGATTCTTTACTATTATGGTACACTTGATTACTCACTTGGCAACAGAGGCTAAACTTAAGGGTCCAGTACATTATCGCTGGATGTACCCAATTGAGAGGTATGTAGAGCATCACTAAACCCTATTATGTATCTCTTTAATCATAAAATATTATAATATCAAACTAATAATGTTACTTTATTCCATAGGTATTTAGGTACTTTCAAATCATATGTTCGTAATCGGGCATGTCTAGAAGGTTTAATAGCAGAAGCATATACAGCAAATGAGTGTTTGACATTTTGCTCACGATATTTGGAGGGTGGAGATTCAAGGTCTTATTGTTCAAGAGAATGCAATGATGAAATTGAGCATGAGACTGCTAAAGAAGAATGTTTTTTCCTTCTACAGGGGCGTCATATGGTGGAGTAGATGTATTTGAAATGGATGAGAAAATATTTTTGCAAGCACATCGACATGTGCTTTTCAATTGCGAATCAGAGGTAGTTGAGAATTATAAAAAGCAAGTGTTATATCTATGGTTAATTATATGCATATTGTATTATCTAATAACAAAATTGACACATTTGAGTCACATGAATAGATAACATATTGCTGACATTAAGAGATCACATCGAAAGCATCGTTTGACACAACATCAACTTGATCGTATGCATTTTGACACATTTAGTGAATGGTTCAAGGAGCAAGTGAGTAGTAGGACTAAATTATCGTTTTACCTTAAATTATTGTATTCATACTAATAGTCATATTTATATTTATCTTCTATTCTGTTGGGTAAATGAGTTGGAGGCCACATCTGATATTTTAAAAATGATAAAATCCTTGCAAAAGGGCTGAGTTATATTGCGAAAATATTCAATGCATATGATGTAAATAATTGGTATCGATTTCATGACACCATTATTTTTTTGAAATCATAGACACAAAATAGTGGTGTCATGGTTGTTTCAAAGACCGAAAGTTATGCAAGTTTAAGTGATAATGCTCCAAAGTCTGCAAATATCACATATTATGGCAGATTGAATGAAATTGTGAAGTTAAATTACTATGAAGAATTTAAGGTTGTCTTATTTAAGTGTGATTGGGTTGATGTAACTAAAGGTACAGGAGCTATGAAAGATGATTTAGGTTTCACACTAGTGAATTTTTCACGCTTGGCAGATTCTGGTGATCGGAACGTCATGAGACTTTTATTCTTGCAGAACAAGCTCAACAAGTAATATTTGTGCAAGATCCTGAAAATCACGAATGGTTTATCCCTAGGCTAATTAAACCTCGAGATGTTTTTGATATAGGAGAAGAAAATTGTCTGTAGTTTGAATCGTCGATGCAGAGTGATTGTACTGACTCGGCTATCATAGAAAATTCTCATGTTCCAGAGTATGAGAATAATGATTGGGTAAGAAGTGGAGGCGATGGGATAGTAATTGATATTGAAGTCAACATTCAAGCTTCTTCATATAATGGTGAAGCTAATCTTGAGGAAGGAAATAATATCGAAAATGAAAGTGATCCCCAAAGATTCACTATTTTTTGGCTTTGAGGTATAATGGAATAAAGCAAAATGACTCTTTAAACTGTCTGCGCTTCTTTCAATTGTGAAGTAGCAGTTAGTCAATGCAACTTTCGACGCTCATCATGGGTTATCCGGAAACAGTCGCGCTATGTTTTTAAACATAGGGGTCAGATTGCGTACATCCGACCCCCCTACCCCGCAATGGGCAAGAGCCTTTGAGGCATTGGGATAATGTTGTTGTTGTTGTTGAAAGTATTAAAGAACCTTTAGGAATTTGTTATTTTTATATCGAAATTTGAATAAAATAGATTTATGGATTTACTTTCAATTTAAATCATTTTATAGAAGGTGTGTGTAAGATAACTATGGACTTTTCAAATTTGTGTTGGTTAATTATTGAATGTTTTGATTATATTTTTTGTGGTTGTTTTAACTGATATTTTCTTGTTTTGTCCTCTGCATTGTGAGTGCAAATGTGTGCTTATGAATTGGATTTTCTAAGATCCTGGTGCATTAGTGTATATTTTTAAAACTTGAGATGACGGTAATGCTTTCTCTTATCTTCCGTGCATCTTATTATTCTTCTATATGTTAAACTTAATGCATCTAGATAGTTACTTCATTTTAGATAAGGGAGTATGCGAACTAGAGGCCGCAACAAATTGGACATTCAACTACAAAATGATGAAGATGTACGACAATATGTTGAGCAATTGATGGGTGAACGGAACATAGATCGAGCCCAACCTTATATTGAGCAGTTGGTAAATAGTCAGAATCCCTCAGAAACTCAAGATCATGATGATCAATCTAATGAATTGAATAGTTTTGTGGGTGGCATTGGAGAATCAGGTAATACTTTTAGTCTACTTTTCAATAGTTCTAATGCAAGATCTTTGATGAACATCTTTACTTTTTTTGCGACTGTGAGCTGTGACTGCTGCATTCTTCTTTTGCAATTCCTTCTGCTTCTTCTTCTGCTGCTTCTTCTGCTGCTGCTTCTTCTTCTGCTTCTTCTTCTGCTCCTCCTCTTTTTATTTTACTGCGTCTGCGACTGTGCTGTGAGTTGTGACTGCTGCATATTACTTCCATGCTTCCTGGTTCCTGCATTATCAATTGTTTTTCTGTTTCTATGTTGTTTCTCTGTATCTGTGATAGTTCTGGACTGCTAGAACTTTCCTTTTATATGTTTAACTCTGTTCATATTTCTTAGTTTTTGGATCCAACTACTTCTTCTTCTAATTCTTCTCAGTTCTTCTTTTGTTTCACTACGTCTGCGACTTGTGAGCTGTGTATTATAACCAAGGAAAAGGCCACTAGAAATCAACAAATAGACAACACCAACAAAGAATGATATGTATTACCATTAGATTCAAAAAAGTAAGAGAAGAAAAAATAGTTAAACCTAGATTTGACAGCAGATAAAGCAATAAGAATCAATTGAAGAAAAGATCAGAAAAAGAGGATGAAATGCAGAGAACAGTATAGCTGAAAAAAGTTACCTTGTGCTATGAGCTGTGACCGCTGCATAATACTTCCATGCTTCCTGGTTCCTGAATTATCAGTTCTCTTTTTATTTCCCCGTTGTTTCTCTACGTCTATGACTGTTCTAGACTACTAGGATTTTCCTTTTACATGTTCTACTCTGTTCATTTCTTTTCACTTTTTTGGATTCTCTTTATGTTTCACTGCATTTATGACTATGCTGTGAGTTGTGACTGCTGCATTTCCATGTTTCTACTCTGTTCCTTTTTTTTTTTTTTCAGTTTTTGGGTCCAACTACTACTTCTTCTTCTCTGTTCTTTTTTAGTTTCACTGCATCTGCGACTGTACTGTGAGCTATGAATGCTGCATATTACTTCCATGCTTCCTGGTTTTTGAATTATTAATTCTCTTTTTATTTCTATGTTGAATTTGCTAAGAATTTGACAAGAATGTCACTCAGGAGTATTTGATATTCATATATGAGAATAGTACAAGATTGGGCACCGACCGATTTTCAAAACAGAAAAAGAAATCATTTGAATTTTTGAATTTGAATTTGAAATTTTGTTTGGTTGTAATTTTTTGTAAAAAAAAAAAATAGAATCTAAAAGTACTTTTTAAAAGATATGTTTTATAACCTTAAATTTTGAAAGGGCGAAAATCCTTTACGCCACCCATTTTGCTTTTAAAAATTAAACTTCTCCCTCAACTTTGAACAATAGTTAAACTCTCTTTTTATCCTAATTAAATCTTAAAATATCTAGTATACCCTTTCATTATCAACTTTTTTTTTCACTTTTTTCTAAAATCATAATATTTTTAACTTTTTAAATTCATACAATAATTTTATTATAAAAGCATAAACATTATCTTTGTAATTCATACATACTATTGTAAACATCTGTTTTACTTTATATTGAAACTTTTGAAGTTGAAGTTATGTTTGGTGATAATTTTTGTAAATAATATTTAATTGTTTGAGTGTACTTTTTCTGAAAAAAGAGTATCTAATGATTATTTATACTGAAACAATCAGCTACAAAATTTTCTTGCCAAGATACGTGAAACAGATTTTTAAAAGTTCACAAAAAAATTATTGCTAAATGACTGAAAATGATGCCTTCCTCCTTTTTCAAAAGCTACCAATTTATTACAGGAACTTTTATTATTTCATGAAAGAATTATATATAATAGAAAGGAGTTGACAAAGAAATAAAATCAACAATATACTTTATTAATATTAACAAAATACAATAAAGCTAAAGCTCAAGTAAAGCAATGTGAGCAAAAATCTGGAATTGAATCAGAAAGTTAAGAGAGTCACACATTTGGGATGATTGCTACTCCCTTGATTGCACAATGAATGTGTTAATGTACATATAGATACAATTGGTCATTCTAATTGATTAACTGACAGAAACTGATGACCTAACTAACTTGAAGATTAACTAACTAACTAACTAAATTTAACTAACTTGACATTTGACATGAGTAGACTAATACATCACAATTAACATAATTTGTAAGTACCATCTTTAATATCCCTCCTCAATTTGGTAGTGATGATCTCACAACCAACTTGCCAAGTATGGCGTGTTTGACACGAGTAAGGGCCTTCATGAGGATGTCAGCAAGTTGATCATTTGTTGAAACATGATCAAGAGTTATCAGCCCCTCATGCAACTTATTTCTCACAAAGTAACAATCCACCTCAATGTGCTTAGTTCTTTCATGGAACACAGGATTGTGGGCAATATATATTGCAGATTGGCTATCATAATAGACTGCAATAGGTGATGGATCAGGGATAGCCAGCTCAGTGAGTAGTCTATGAAGCCAAGTTAGTTCTCCAACCACCTTTCAGATTGACTTGTATTCTACTTCAGCCGATGATAGTGAGATAGCCTCCTGCTTCTTGGATTTCCAACTGATGGGGCTATTGCCAAGTAGAATCAAGTATCCACTTACTGACTTTCTAGTGTCTGGGCATGAGGCCCAGTAGGAGTCACAAAAGGCCTTTACAATACAATCAGGGTCCTTGGAGAAGTGAACTCTTAAAGTAGGTCCTTCTTCTAGTACCTAAGCAAATTAAGGCAGCTTTTAAGTGAGGTATTCTAGGGTCCTGCATATATTGACTCAGTTGTTGGACGCTGAAAGCTATGTCCAACCTGGTATTTGTAAGGAAGTTTAATTTGCCTATCAACTTTCTGTAATATGTAGGATCAGGTAGGGGCTGTCCTTCTTTGGCTTTAAGCTTTATAGTGGGGTCAAGGAGGGAGGACAAGGGTGCATAATCAAAGCAATTGTATCTTTTAAGAGGTCTAGGACAAATTTCCTCTAAGATACAAGTACCCCTCCTGTAGTGTCAAAGAAGTAATGCAGTTTCCCTAGACCCTTGATCTTGAATGTGGCATCAAGATAAGTCTTAAACTGTGTAATCTCATCAGTGTTTGTTCGTGTCAAGATAACATCATCTACATACATAGCTACAAACACTGTTTGTGAACCAGATTTCCTATAGAATAGAGAGTAATCATGATGCGAGTATTCATGAAATTCATATATATAATGCATAAACAAAATAGGATGTAATCATTTGGAATCATTCAAATCAACACAACATGATCCTTATAAAGCCCTAACTAGTATAATCATGAATTTCAACTCAATAATCATCATAGACTATAATATGCCACTAAATACATCATATGACTAGGAATGCATCATAAAATCCATACTTAAATCAGTTTCTCAAAATTTCACAACATACATAAATCATGGGTCAAATTTAAAGCAAAGAAACTTCAGCTTTGTGAAGGGAAGGACTCCACAAATCCAACTCACATACCTTAGCCAAAGATTTATGTCACGACCCAACCCAGGGCCGTGACTAGTGCCGATTGGGCACCCCAAACAATAACAAACTGAATTGCCAATCAC
>JAABOM020055583.1:0-15359 GCA_011800125.2 Solanum clarkiae | reverse complement strand
ACCACCAATCGCCTTGACGACCACCAAAGATCCCTCTCGAAACCCCTAGTACCTCGGTAGCTACCTTTCTTATGTAACCAACCTCTTCAATATCACAAATGATCGGTCTAAGTCTTGCTTAGCCTTAACATCAACAACCACAAAAAAATTGGCTCCATTGTGAACATGGACACCATCATCATTAGAGTCGGCCAACCTAAATACCCAATCTAGCCATACGATGAACACCTTTAGCCAACTCTCCCTTCCCTTCCTCAACGTGAGCCACACTTCCCATAGATAACCTATTAAGAGCGTCCAACCTTCCCATTCACCTCAAGTTAAGGTCCCTTTGAATGAACACCTATTGCAAACTTTTGTGATTGGTGAAGACAACAACATGCACCCTATACAAATAGCTTCTCCAAATTTTCAAAGCCAATGCCAGCCCCAATAATTCAAGATCATGAGTTAGGTAATTTTGCTCATGTACCTCCAATTGCCTTGACGCACAACCTACCACCTTACCAAGTCTCATAAGTACACAACTTAACCAATCCGAAAGCATCCCAACATACCACCAACCTAACTAAGCCATTTGGTAAAGTGAAAACAATAGCCGATTTAACTCGATCTTTCAATGTCCAAAGACCCTTCTCACTCTCATTTGACTATATGAACTTGCCCTCTTTTTAGTTAACTTAGTCAATATATACGCAATAGATAAGAAACCTTCCATAAACCTTCTATCGTAATCAGCCAACCAAAGAAAACTCTCAAATACCCAAAGGAACAAGCTTGTCAAACTATGCACATCCTTCACCAACTCCGTTTTGACTTCATATATAAGATTAGCTACAACATCTCCTTTGTCTAGATTGCATTATGAGCCTATAGTAACTCTCCCAATTCGGTAGGGAGGGATGGACATAGGAAATCTTAAGACACATTCCATAGCATGATATAGATCATGAAAAAGTGAAATATTTCCTATAACACCTTGTAGCCTCCTACCCATAGATGTGGCGCGCTATACGCCCATTAATAAGACTCTACTTGACGCGGCATGTTGGACTCCGAGTACCATTTATAAATCTAATGCTCTGATACCATCTCTATCACAACACGGACTTGGGGTCTATGAGTGACATGGTGAATGAGGATCCTAGAGTCCCCAAACAAGCCTCAAAGTACCAAAATTCACATTATCAATTCGGAAGAAGTTCAAATTAAACACATGATTCTAAGGGAGGGGAAAGTAAGACTCACACTATGGGGATATCTTAGGGAAGGGATTATCATGGATTCACAAAGCATATAGCACATAATGACTAAGGGGCGGGTTAGGATGACTCAAGCTATAGGGGCAACTTCGGACTTAGAATCTTCCACATTTCCACACCAAACATACATTTAAATATCATAATTCCCATAATCAATCCGTGATAGCCAAAAATAAGAGATAACCATGATCATAAGGTTTAAATACAGAACATAACGCATAAAGTCGATGAGATTCTACAAGATGTCCAACAATGCCGCTAGTCATAAGATAGGACAGGGGCCAAGACATGTTCCAAGATCATCCTCAAGTATAGATAACATGAAGAAAAAGCAACTTAAGGTAGAGGAATGGTGGCTTGTCCTTGGAAGATAAGACTCACCATAACAAATGTCTCAAAATTTGATTAGCCATCGAACGATGAATGAAAGAAATCTCTGATCCCTACATTATGAGATCATGTAGACAAAAATATTTCTTAGTACATTTGAATGTACTAAGTATGTGGGGTGCAATGCATGTAACTTACCAAAACCTGCATACAATGTTGGATGATAAGGACACATAATGTAGAAAGAGATATATAGCAAAAAGGTAATATAACAAGATGTTAAGAAATTCATGATGTAGGAAGTGCAAATGATGCTCATATATATAGTGGGGATGTTACCTCAACCAACATGAGTAAGACCAAGCAAGCTATTACTCGGAATCCCGATGATTACCCCTCATCGGTAAAGAGGTAGTCTACTTGGCAAGGGTAAACAATGCCTCACCATACGGTTCTCCCATTTTGTATAGGATTTTCACTTATATCACATCAAGTCATATCATATCATTTCTTCCCCTTATGGGAAACCCCATTTCGGAAAGGAACCTATGCTAGGCACATAGTTCGAGGAAAGAGAGAGAACTCTCCTTCTATAGGTGCTAAGTCATCATTCCACAAGAATACTTATAATATACGTAGTTATACATGCTTTCAAGAGATATAAGTTTAGCCAAAATATTTCAATGAACTATTGGGCTTAAAATCCAAACACCATTCATAATAATTAATATTTAGTCTCAAATGTCAAAACCATAATTTCATAGTCATAATACTCATGCATAGGAATAGCCCATTCATATACAAAAAGATACAAGAACCTAAAATGCTCAAAGATCCATACTCAATAGACATATATGTGATCACATTATCGTCATAACTGATATCTTATCAAAATTATATGATAGAACATAGTTAGGCTTAACCCATAACATAATTTCCATAAATTCTTATGAACATGAATGCATATGCTATGAATGATGTGAGAATAAAATGGGTAATTGAAATTCAATCTAAAACCGTCAATATAATAAAAAATTCAAGTAA
The DNA here is from genome assembly GCA_011800125.2 of Solanum clarkiae. Lineage (NCBI taxonomy): Eukaryota > Viridiplantae > Streptophyta > Magnoliopsida > Solanales > Solanaceae > Solanum > Solanum clarkiae. Next base: position 12,723 of record JAABOM020055583.1, on the reverse strand, counting down.
AAACATAGTTAAATCACATTAAAAATCATAATATGATCACCCATTCTTAGATTCAAACATTTAAGGACCATGCATATACAAATATTCATAATAACAATGTATTTCAATATTTTAAACCTTAATTCATGTTTAATCTATAGATAAACATAATTCATTCATTGTTGGAATTTAGGAAATCAAGATATTTTAATACCCCAAATTAAAGTAAGCAAAATTCATGTAGATTTCTTAAAAATAATTTAGGTCTCTTTGATTTGAAGTAGCCAAGGATCAAAACCCAGATACCTTCACAAGATGAAGAGCACCAAGAGAAAAATTGATGAAGAATTGAATGTGTCCTAATTCCCAAGTTAAAACTCTTTAAGAACCCTTGAGAGGATTTAAGAGACTCTTTTGAATGCGAGAGAGTGAGTGTGAATACTTGAATAGGGTTTTTAGGTCTTTAGAAGGTCATTACATAGCATAGGAGATCCTAAAAACCAATAAAAATAATAGAATTTACAAAAACACCATTAATGAAATGGAGAGAAAAATGACAAAGTGTCACCTCACTTGAGGCCTCATGGCCCGTGTTGCACTCCATGGTTCGTGTGGGTTGCTCGTGAGACTATACTTAGGCAAAAATCTAGAAATTGGAACTTGACTCAACATTTAGAAAACTTTTCACTCAGGAAGCCTCACGGAGGGCCTCACAGCCCCTGCCACACCACACGGTTTGTGTGGCTGGTCATGGAATATTACTTGGCCAAAAAGTACTCATTTCAGGCCCAAGTCCATCCCCATGGTTCGTGGGATGCCACATGGCCTGTGTGGGTTCAAGTGTGGCTTGCCTTAGAAAAATGGTGACAGCACAGTGCAGGAGAGCTTTACAAAAACTGGTATAACTTCTTCATCCAAACTCTAATTGCGGTGAAAGCAAGTGTGGTAGAAAGATAATTCAAAGAGCTTTAATTTGAAAGGTTGGGGGACCTAGTTCCTTTTGAGCTAAGAGATATGACTATTTAAAGTTGACACTTCTATCATTTCTTGTGAAAAACATGGTCGATGGAATTTCTTCGAACTTGGCTTGATGTAGGATACTCACGACGGCCTAAAAAACATAAATAAGCTTAAATTGAAAGCTTGAAAGTGAACTTTGATTTATCTTAGAGGTTCCATGGGAATCCAACAGTCAGTGTTTGAAAAGAGGATTCGGCAAGCGTTTGAGTGAGTGAGTGTTTAGAAGAAGAAAGAATAGTAATGAAGGAGTTTAAACTGATTAAGGGGTCCCATAAAAAGTTCGCATAATTTCATCCATAGTTATAAATCTTGTTTCAATAGTAAAATCAAGAAGAGTCATGATCTTATCAAGAAGTATGCAAGAAAAGTACTTCAACGATCTTGGCTAGTAATGAAAGAATCTTTGATCTCAACTTGTGGTCGAAGTCTTGAGTGGAACTAGTGATTAAAGATTCTACAATAGTAAGAAAATAACCTATTGGAGAGTCTAACATACTTGAGGAATTAGTTCTTGGAAGAATTGAGGAGATTCTTGAAAGCCCTAGCTGGGTTCTTGATTCTATGGTCTGGGTTTTCTTGAAATTGCTATAACGTTAATGAGGGAAGTAATGCATTTATATGAATTAATCGGGTGAAAGTCGACTAATTAAGGTTTAAGGAGGATGGGAAAAGTCAGAATTACCCTTACTTAAATAAAAGAAAGAAAAATTTGTCTGATACAACATCTCAATATTATGGGTCTGAAGCACGCCACGTCTATAATGGGAGGCTACAAGGCATTAGGAAGAGTTACTATCATTTGTTATTTCCTTCCCGTGCTTCAGAGTTTACCTTTATTAATCCCTTTCTAACTCGTGCGTTCATACCTTATTTTTCAGATAATGTCTCCACATAGAGCCTATGGACCAGTAAAGGGCAGAGGGTTCCCATCCAGGAGGAATGCAAACCAGCCTGACCCAATTCCTGAGGGGCCTAGAGGTCCAGTTGTGCCTGTCGAGCAGCCAAAACAAGCAAACATCTCCAATGCTGAGCTTCACCAGGCCATCTAGACTTTGGCACAGGTGGTCACTACACAAGGAGGTCGTCAGGGAGATGGAAGAAATGATGGATCGGACCGCTAGGGTTCATGAGTTTCTGAGAATGAACCCACCTGAATCACGAGGTCTAATGTGAAGGAGGATCCTGAGAACGTTATTGAGGAGCTCTAGAAAGTGTTTCAGGTCATGCACATATGTGATGCTGAGGAGGTTGAGTTGGCTGCCTACCAGCTCAAAGAAGTAGCTAGACTCTGGTTTGATCAGTGGAGAGGAGGCAGAGCAGAAGGAGAGACAGCCTTGAGTTGGGCAGTGTTTGAGGAGGCCTTTCTGGGCCAATACTTTCCCAGGGAGTTGAGGTAGGCTAAGGTGAGGAAATTTCTAAATTTCAAGCAGGAGAATATGAGTGTACGGGAGTACAACATCAAATTTACTCAGTTGTGCCATTACTCTCTAACTATGGTGACAGACATGCGTACTAGGATGGACCTATTCATGTTAGGACTCTCTCAGATGACTAAGAGAGAGGGTGGGAACGCTATGCTGATTAGGGATACATATATAGCTTGCTTGATGACTTATGTGCAGTAGGTAGAGGAGGAGAAAATGCAGAATAGGGAAGAGTTTAACAGCAAGAGGGCCAAGACATCAAGGCAGGAGACAGGTAAGAGAGGGGCTAGAAGTGGAAATCACTCATCCTTTCAGCCTGAGATATCCAGACTAGCACCTTCATCTGCTAGTGCACCTGTATCGAGGGCTAAGAATAAGAAGGGATTGCAGAATCGTAGGTTCCTGGGTAGCCAATCACAAGGTAGCATAGCTCAAGGATCAAACCGTTATCTGTTTGCGGTAAGTACGACATGTCTCATCTAGGAGAGTGCCTTATGGGCACAAATGGTTGTTTCAAATGTGGTTAGGTGGGATACTTCTTGAAGGATTATCCTATAGGGAGGCAGAACATGAGAGATAATAGATCACAATCAGTTTCTTCAGCAGGGTAAGCTAATTCAGAGGGGTACTACATCAGGAGCAAGCGGAGGCACAAATCGCTGATATGCCATGGCCATCAGACAGGAGCAGGAAAACTCACCAGATATGGTTACTAATATTCTCAAAATCTTTACTTATGATGTCTATGCATTTTTAGACCTAGGTGCCACATTGTTATTTGTGACTTCTTATGTAGCTATGAAGTTTGGGGTCAGTTTAGCATGTCTTGTTGAGCCTTTTAGTTTCCATTCCTACTGGAGAGTTCATCCTAGCCCAAAGAATTTATAAGGGCTGCCTAATATCAGTTTGTCATAAGAAAATCATAGCTGATTTGGTTAAGTTAGACATGGTAGATTTCGATGTCATCCTAGGCATGGATTAAATTCATGCAAGTTATGCCTTCATAGATTGCAGAACCAGGGTAGTCAAATTTCAGTTTCTTACTGAACCAGTCTTAGAGTGGAGGGGTAACTCAGTTTTTCCTAAGGCCAGTTTGTCTCATATCTCAAAGCTAAAAAGTTAATTTCCAAAGGGTGCATATACGACCTAGTCAAAGTTCAGGATTCTTGTGCCGGGACACCATCTCTTCAGTCTATCCCAGTTGTGAATAAGTTCCCAGAAGTCTTTCTTGAGGATCTCCCTGGAGTTCTTCCTGATAGGGTGATAGGCTTTGGGATCGATACTTACCCAGATACTCAGCCCATATTCATTCCTCCGTACTGTATGGCTCTGTCGGAGCTAAAAGAGTTGAAGTTACAATAGAAAGATCTCTTAGACAAGGGTTTCATTAGACCAAGCGTATCACCTTGGGGTTCTCCAGTACTCTTCGCGTGCAAAAAAAGGACGATTCTCATCGAATATGCATAGATTATCATCAGTTGAATAAGGTCACTATCAAGAATAAGTATCCCCTTCCCAGAATTGATGACCTATTCGACCAACTTCCGGGTGTTGCTTGTTTCTCAAAGATAGACCTTAGGTCTGGGTAACATCAACTTAAATTTAGGTAAATAGACATTCCTAAGTCAGCTTCAAAACCCGCTATGGTATTATGAGTTCTTGGTCATGTCTTTTGGACTGATAAATGTACTAGTATCTTTCATGGATCATATGAATAGGTTGTTGAGGCCATACTGATATATGTTGATTATTGTGTTCATAGATGAAATCTTGATCTATTCTTGTAACAAGAGACAAGTATGCTAACCATCTTAGAATTATCCTTCAGACCCTTAAGGATCAACAACTATATGCAAAATTTTCCAAATATGAGTTTTGATTGGCATCTGTGGCGTTTTGGGGGCATATTGTGTCTGTTGAAGCTATTCAAGTTGATTTCCAAAAGATTTATGTAGTAAAGAATTGGCCAAGGATCATAACTCCAACTGAGATAAGGACATTTTTGGGCTTGGTGGGTACCTACAGATGGTTCGTAGAGGGATTTTCTTCTATCTCGGCTCCTTTGACTAAGCTCACTCAAAAGAAGGTTTAGTTCGAATGGTCAAAAGCTTGTAAGAGTAGTGTCCAAGAGTTGAAGAGTAGGTTGACTACAACCCTGGTCTTATCCCTACCTGAGGGAGCTAATGGATTTATGGTATATTGCGACGTTTCCAGAGTTGGGTCGGGATGCGTATTGATGCAGAGAGGCAAGGTGATAGCACATGCCTCCAAATAGCTTAAGACTCATTAGAAGATTACCCAACTCATGATCTTGAGCTTATTGCACTGGTTTTTGCTCTAAAGATCTGGAGACACAATCTTTATGGTGGGCACGTACATGTATTTACAAACCAGAAGAGCTTGCAGTATGTATTCAACTAGAAGGAGTTGAATTTGAGGTAAAGGGGATGGTTGAAGTTGTTGAAAGACTATGACATGAGCATCATCAATCACCTAGGTAAAGCTAATGTACTTTTTTATGCTTTGAATAGGTTGACCATGAGGAGCACTTCTCACATTGAGGATGAAAAAAAATTTGGCTAAAGAGGTACACAGACTAGTCCATGTGGGGGTGCAAATTGAAGATTCGGACGAAGGTGGTGCTATTATAAAAACTGGGGCAAAATCATCATTGGTGGTGGAGGTGTGAAAAAATCAAGATAGGAATCCTATCCTCCTTCAGTTGAAAGAAGTTATTCAGAAATAGAAAGTATTAGTGTTTGTAAAAGGGGGAGATGGAGTCTTGAGCTACCAGGGCAGATTATGTGTGCCAAGTATTGATGGCCTTAGAGATAGGATCTTAGCTGAGGCTCACCATTCTAGATACTCCATTCAACCAAGTTCAACAAAAATGTATAGAGATTTATGAGAAGTCTATTAGTGGGTTGGCATGAAGAGGGACATTGCAGAGTTCGTGTCTAGAAACCCGAATTGACAGCAAGTTAAAGTAGAGCACCAACGACCTTGTGGTGTGGCCCAGAACATTGAAATTCCAAAATGGAAGTGGGAGATGATTAGCGTGGACTTCGTGACAAGCTTACCTCGATCCCATAGATAGTGTGATTCGAAATGTTTTACAGTAGACAAAATGACCAAGTCAGCTCACTTTCTACTTGTCAAGACGACTGATACAACTGAGGACTATGCTAGACTTTATCTTAAAGCGATTATTAGGTTGCGCGGGTCTGTATATCAATCATTTCAAATAGAGTATCTCAGTTTACAGCACAATTTTGGAAGTCCTTTAAGAAAGGGCTTGGTACAAAGGTGAATCTTAGCACAACCTTTCATCCATAGAGAGATGGGCAAGCAGAGCGAACCATACAAACACTTGAGGATATGTTGAGGGCTTTCATGATAGATTTTAAAGGTAATTGTGATGATCACTTACCTTTGATTGAGTTTTCCTATAATAATAGTTTCCAGGCTAGCATACAGATGGCACTATATGAGGCCCTTTATGGGAGAAGGTGTTGATCACCCATTGGGTGGTTTAAAGTTAGTGAGGCAAGATTGATAGGACATGATCTAGTCCACCAGGCTATGGAGAAAGTGAAAGTTATCCAAGAAAGGCTAAAGACAGCCCAGAGTCGACAAAAGTCTTACATGGATATTAGGAACAAAGATTTGGAATTTGAGGTAAGTGATTGGGTGTACCTGAAGGTATCATCGATGAAGGGGATTATGGGATTCAAGAAAAAGGGGAAGCTGAGTCCATGATATACTAGTCCTTACTAGATTCTGAAAAAGGTTGGTAGTGTTGCTTACGAGTTAGAATTTCCAGCAGAGTTGAGTGCTATACATCCGGTATTCCATATTTCCATGCTTAAGAAATGCTTTAGAGGTCCCTCTCAAGTTGTCCCTATTGAAAGTGTTGGGATTAAAGATAATTTATCCTATGAAGAAGTCCCGGTACAAATACTAGATTGACAAGTTCGCAAATTAAGGACTCAGGAGATTGCTTTAGTAAAAGTATTGTGGAGAAACTAATTCGTTGAAAAAGCCACATGGGAAGCAGAGGAAGATATGAAGGCCAAATACTAATAGTTGTTCGTTAGCCTAAATGAGGATCTTGAAGGTAAATTTTCATGATTGATCTCGAAGACTTATATTTACTAAGTTTAGTTACCTTGTTATCTTGAGCCAACCTATCATTATCATTCGAGGATGAATGATCCCAAGAGAGAGATATTATGACACCGACAAAATTATCAAAATACCCCTAGAAAGGAACCATGCGTGTAACATGTCTTCCCATACTCCATTCGAAAATCCGAGACTGGAATTGTGATCAACATGAACAATTGAGTGGGAAAATGGTAAAAACTCAATTTCAGAGCAACCGAGGAAAAATAAAATTTTCGCTAATTAATTTCGAATAGTGAGGTTCTATAACCAGGGTGCGACACGCCTGCTATGCGGAACCATACTTGAGGTTTTTCAAGTTTTTCGACGGGAAGCTAGAATTCACGAAAAATAGCATAATACACATGTCCATGCCCCAGGCACGATGTAGACATGTTTTGTTAGATAGATTTTTCTTTATTTTATTTAAGGAAGGGTAATTTCAACTTTTTCTACCCTCCTTGAACCTTAATTAGTCGATTTTCACCCGATTAATTCTTAAAAATGCATTACTTCCCTCATTAACATTAGAATAATTTCAAAGATTCTTTCATTACTAGCCAAGATCATTGAAGTACTTTTCTTTCTTACTTTTTGATAAGATCATGACTCTTATTGATTTTATTATTTATTCAAGATATTGTAACAAGATTTATAATTATGGATGAAATTATGAGAACTCTTTATCTATTTCATGAAAGGTTTTAAATTATACAATATTGAGTTAAGTTTATAAAGCATTTGAAGTTCTTGCATTTGCAAGATATCTGAGAAATAAAGATTATGTTGAAATACTTTGCATTGATACAACTTTTAGACAAAGAAAAGAATTGAGTTGAGCAAAAGTTTAAGAAAAGCTAAGTTGTGCTAAGTCCATAAAAGATCAAAGATACATTTTGAGAACTCTTATTCTCTAAGTTATGAGCACTATACAAGTTATTTTGGAGTAGTATTGAGCATCGGTATGAGTGAGAGTAGAGTTAATAACTTGAACTGATAAACTACGTAGCCAACATAGGATAGGATTGTACCAAGGTTACATATCCTCACTTGCCACTAAGATGACCCAATTTTGGGATGGATCCACTCCCCTAGTTTTTCATCCCCTACCCCAACAAAGTATGAGATGGCTCTTGCAGCGTAGGCAAGATGCTGTATCACCACAAAGCTCCTAGTGGTGATTGTTAGTTAGATAAACTCCCCAAGATAAAGCAAGTTAAACATAGAGCATGTTTATCTTCAGCATATATGATATTTGTTACTTATGCTATTTCATTTGGAAATATAATTTACTTACTTTAAACATATTGCCTTACCCTAAGTTTGCCATTTTTGCCATTTTATATATCGTACATTCCACGTACTGACGTCCTTAGGAAATGTATCATTTTATGATGCAAAAGCAGGTGATAGAGTCCCTTAGCAGCCGCTTCATTGAGGACCAAACATTATCCAGCTATCGGTGAGGCCTCTTCTAAGTCTGAGACTTTTGAAGTAATCCATGTTTTTCTCTTTCAATATTTTATTCAGTTGTGGCTACTTTGGGGCCTATCCCAATAGTCGTTTAGATTATTCTAGTTAGAGGTTCGATGGACTATACATCAAGTATTTCAATTCTCTTTTGCTTCATTTGTTGTTGAGACATTCTTTATTTCAATTTGAGTCAGAAAGTTCAGTATTTTAGCTGTTGAATTGAAGCCTTTCCATCATTATTTAAGTCTTTTGCTGAGTAAGTAGCCAAGCCAAGTGGTTCACTTTGGGACTAGAAATGGTTCTAGGTGCCGGCCACGCCTAGGGTGTGAACTCGAGGCATTACAAACTTGGTATCAGAGCCACATCTGTGTCAGACTTGTCGATATGGGGCTAGAATTCAACTGAGGTTAGGCAAATCCTGGTGAGGTGGGGCAAACCTCACTGCTGAGTCTAAGCAAATCCCATGCAGTAGGAAAAACCACAGCGAGGAAGCTGAGTCCATAGAGGGGGTGTGTGTAACAACCCATCTTGAGAAGAGATGTCGCATATCGATAAAACACAGGAGAGATATTGTGTATATAAAGTAATGTGCTGGTCTATGTACTGTGAGGCATCTTTTGGGGTTAGCCCAAAGGGACAAATCTGTGATGGGGAAGGCCCAAGAGCAGACAATACTTCAAAGTTTTAGGTTGGGTCATACCTAGACCAACACTGTGAAGTATTGTCTGCTCTTAGGCCTATCCCATCACGGATTTATCCTTTTGGGCTCACCCCAGAAGACGCCTCACAGTATGTAGACCAGTCCATTACTTATATACCCAATATTTCTCTTGTGTTTTGCCAATGTAGAACTTCTCATCTCAAGATAGGTTGTTACATATACCCCCTCTATGGACTCAATATCCTCGCTGAGGTTTGCCCCACCGCATGCGATTTACCTAAGCTCAATTGAACTCTGACCCGCATTGACAAAGCTGACACAAGAGTGGCTCTGATACCACCTTATGTAAAACCCATCTTGAGATGAGATGTCCCACATCGACAAAACATAGGACAGATGCTGGGTATATAAGTAAAAAACTGGTCTATATACTGTGAGGCGGCTTTTGGGGTGAGCCCAAAGGGACACATCCTTTGATGGACTAGGCCCAAGAGTGGAGAATACTTCACAGTATTCGGCTGTATCATTACAGATGGTATAAGAGTCACTTTTGTATCAACCTTGTCGATGTGGGTCTAGAGTTCAACTGAGTTTAGGTGAATCTTGGAGAGGCAGGGCAAACCTCAGTGCTGAGTGTAGGTGAATCCCATGTGGTGGGGCAAACCTCAGCAAGGAGGTTGAGTCCATAGAGGGGGTGTATGTAGCAACCCATCTTGAGATGAGATGTCCCACATTGGAAAAACACAGGAGAGATGTTGGGTGTATAAGTAAAGGACTGGTATATATACTATGAGGTGCCTTTTTGGGTGAACCCAAAGGGATAAATCCATGATGGACTAGGCCCAAGAGCGGACAATACTTCACAGTGTTGTGCCAGGTTGTTACATATTTCTAGCTAAAATTTGGGTATATCGTCCCAATAGGAGATTGGTAGGCGGTCCATCAATCCACCGATTCGATATGATTTTTTTAAATTTCATATATGATCATTGGATCACTTTTCAACAAGTGGTCGTTTTTTAAAAAGTAGCCTAAATTTTATTTACTTTATTTGTTTCTATAAATACCTCCTACATTTCATATTTTTTCCTATAACAACTAACTAATTCTTTCTCAGTGTTGTAGTAATTTTTATTATTTTTTGCAATTAACAACATAAAGTAAAAATTTTCAACTTTCAAGTGTTCACCAATCAACATTTCATCAATTTCACAAAAACAGTTTATTCCGCTAATTTGGTATGATCATTCCTTCTTTTATTTTTATTTAATATATTAATTCTTGAATATTTAAATATATCATTTGTTTATAATTTAAATTATTGTAATTTGCATATTAATATTTGAGGTCAAGTAATTAATGTATAGGTATGTAAGGGAACAAGGGAAAACAACAATTAGTATTCACTGCTTTTATTTTGTCTACTCTGCAGTCATAGTATTGATAATTATTATTTATTTTTACTAGTATACGTATCCGCGTGATGAGTGAATAATATTAGTTCTTATTTTTAATTATTTTAAATTGTGCTATCTTATTTAAATATGCTAAATCGTATTATTCCAATTATTGTATTATTTCTCCTTGAAATGTACTCCCTTTCCTCCTTGTACCCTTCCCTCCTCTACCCCTAGCTCATATTCCCCTTCTTTATAACCAACTCTATGTCACGCCCCGAGAGGGTACCCAAGACGTGGTCAGTAATCGGGGACTATTGCTAGTCCCCAAGTGAACTATTTGGCCTCATCACAATCATTCAATCAATAAACTCTACTAATCAGCTGAAGACATAAGGAAGTAAATAGGCATATAAATCTAATCTCAAATAATGTAATAAGTAAAAGGGCTAGTAGAAAAAAAACTAACTCAACAAATCTTAACAATCAACATTTGACTCTAGTCTATGAAGCCTCTATCACTATCAAGTGGTGCCAATGACAGATCCATGGCTACCTCAAATAAAAAGTAAGTTATTAAGTCTAATCCTATAAGCAAGATGAAATAAAAGTATGAATCCTCCGGAGTAGGGGAGGCTCCCTAATCAGCTGAGCATCCTAGATCCTCAACGATATACCTGTAGATGATCTCTAATCCCTATATTTGCATCATAAAATGATACAACACCGAGTGGCGTCAGTATATGGAATCTACGGTATGTAAAGTAGTTGAATGAAATAGAAATAGGTAGAATAATATAAAAACAACAATTAACTCAGAATAGTAACAATCAACATGTCAAGTGTCAATAAAGAGTAGACAAATGACCCATCTAACCCATCAAACTTTATCAATCAAATCAGACTCAGCTTAGAGGGACTCATCTCAACTCATCTCATCTTGGAGAACTCAGTTTGGGAACTTTCTAGGAGTTTCTCTTATCTGACAATAATCACTTATAACCTTGTGATTGTACAAAACCATAGCCATTCTGTATTTGCAGGTAGCGAATGAATCGAAACCATAATGGACAAGTCCAAATAGAGACAACAATCTATGTCCTCTTTTTTATGTTAGGGACTTCTAATTAGAGGGAACCTCAATATAATATGATGTGTGGTCCTAATCCTCACCTACACTTGGCTATATAGTTTGACTAGTGCAAGTTGAATTAATTCTTACTCTTTTAGTTCTCGATACTCCTCCCAATACTCAATGCTGATAAGACAATCTATCCAATCAAATCATCTCAATCAACTCATCTCAAATCAGCCTCATGGAGGCACTTATCATTCAATCAGTCTCATAAAGACTCTCATCATCTCATCAATCAACAGTTTAATCAATAGCTCAAGACTTAGAATAATCATTAGGAAACAAGCGAATAGACAAATCATTGGAGTTCATTTGGGAAGGCTCATGGACCATCAAGTGTTGTCAAACTACCACCATTCTCACATTCTCAATCACAATTCACAATTGACATTCTCAAGGCTCTAGACTCAATCCCTATCTTCATTCATGCATGCTGTCAATAATCAACATATAAGATTTATGCAATATCTCATGAAAAGTATTCAATTCAAGAAAATAAGTTTATGATGATCATCAACATATAAAAGTACATATAATAAATATATTTTCAAGAAAATAATCAAGAATCATGTCTGTAGACTCATGAACCTTCAACTCTCTTCTAAGACCATCTATGGGGCACATGGGAGAACAATCTCATGCTTTTTGTTCAGCCTTACATACCTGGAATTAAGCTATCAACAATCACCTTGAAGAATCTCCTTCAAATTCTTCAATCTTAGCTTCCCTTGTCTCTTCTCTCAAGCCTTAGTCTTTCAAATACTTAGAAAAGGACCTAGAATGGGATTTAAGACCCTATTTACGCATCAAAATGACCTAATTTGATCGCGTTTTGAGCCTAGGATGGGTTGAAAATTGTCCAGAATGCCTCTCATAAAATTTTGGAAACATTTACACTACAGGAAAGAGGATGCGCGTCGTTCCCTTTTGTATTTTTTCCAAAAAATTTTCGAACGAGTTTTCCAATCTCCGTCGAAATTTCTTTTTTAAAAAATAAGTGTAGTTCTGCTACAGAGGCACGACGCGCTTCTGTCATGCACTGCCGCTGAATTCGTTTCGGATCGAAAAATTATTTTTTGATCCGCTTGCTCTAAAAATCGACCGAGATCATTTTCTCACTCAATTTTTCATGTTGATCACAAATCCAATCTCGAAATTCGATATGGAGCATGGGAAGATACGTTATGCGCACTCTTCTATTCCAGGGATATTTCAATAAGTTTACCGGGTGTTACATTCTATATGTTAATAGAGACAACAATCATGTAATTATCAAGTAAATTTTATGTTTTATATTTTTTTGGTTTAATTTAGTTATCAAATATTCTTCTAACTAATATAAATAGATGCTTTTATTTTATTTACTCGTTACTTGTTAAATATAATTTTTTTTATTGTTTTCATCTCTTCAATTTAAATCTTATGAACAATCATGTATATTATATTAGCTAACTACTTCATCATATTCTC